>JAJPUD010018958.1:0-27528 GCA_023553655.1 Myrmecobius fasciatus
AATTATGGTATATGAATGTTATGGAATATTATTGTTCTGTAAGAAATAACCAGCAAGATGATTTCAGAGAGGCCTGGAGAGACTTACATGAACTGATGCTGAGTGAAATGAACAGAACCAGGAGATCATTATACACGGCAACAACAGTACTATATGACGATTAATTCTGATGGACATGGCTCTCTTCAACAATGATATGTTTCAAACCACCTCCAATTGTTCACTGAAGAAAGCCATATACACCCAGAGAGAGGGATACGAAATGTGGACCACAACGTAACATTCTCATACTCCTTGATTGATGTTTGCTTACATTGTGTTTCCTTTATCTGATATATCGTTTGTGTAGATAAGATTTTTCATGCACAACAATGATAAGTTTGGAAATATGTATACATATATTCGATTTGCCAATATTTTAACATAATTAACATGTAGTGGATATCCTGCTATCTAGGGGAGGGGTGGGGAAGTTGGGGGGAAAATTTGTAACGGAAAGCTATGTAAGGGTTATTGTTGAAGAATTACCCACACTTATGTTATGCAAATAAAATAAAATTTAAAAAAATAAATAAATAAAAATAAGAAGCCCAATTCGTTGATCTTTTCTTTCTCTATTTTATGCAAGTAAGCATCTAGAGATATAAAATTGCCCCTTATAATCGTTTTGGCCATATCCCACAAATTTTGGTATGTTGTCTCCTTATTGTCATTCTCCTGGATGAAATTATTGATTGTGTCTATGATTTGCTCTTTCACCCATTCATTCTTCAGGATTAGGTTATTTAATTTCCAATTAACTTTTGGTTTATTTTCTCCTGGCCTTATATTGCATGTGATTTTTATTGCATCGTGATCTGAAAAGGATGCATTTACTATTTTTGCCTTTCTGCGTTTGATTTTGAGGTTTTTATGCCCTAACACATGGTCAGTTTTTGTATAGGTTCCATGGACTGCTGAGAAAAAAGTAAACTCCCTACTGTCTCCATTCAACTTTCTCCATAGATCTATCATACCTAACTTTTCTAACAAGTGGTTTATCTCCCTAGTTTCTTTCTTTTTTATTTTGTGGTTTGATTTATCTAATTCTGAGAGAGCAAGGTTGAGATCCCCCACTAGTATCTTTGGCTGTCTATTTCTTCTTGCATCTCTATTAATTTCTCCCCTAGGAATTTGTGTGCTATTGCACTTGGTGCATATATATTTAGTATAGATATTGCTACATTATCTATGGTACCCTTTAATAAAATATAGTTTCCTTCCTTATCTATTTTGATTAGATCAATCTTGGCTTTTACTTGATCTGAGATAAGCATTGCTACCCCTGCTTTTTTTGTTCACCTGAAGCATAATATTTTCTGCTCCAGCCATTTACCTTCATCCTATATGTGTCACTATGTTTTAGATGTATTTCTTGTAGACAACATATTGTGGGATTCTGGTTTTTAATCCAGTCTGATATCCACTTCCGCTTTATGGCAGAGTTCATCCCATTCACATTCACAGAATAACTATTTTTTTTATTTCCTGCCATCTTATTTACCCAAGTTATGTTTTCCCCTTTCCTTTACCCCTTCTCCCTTACCCCCTCTTCAGTACTTTGCTTTTGATGACCCCCTCCCCCAAACAATACTCCACCCTTTAGATCCCCTCCCCCTGTTTTTATTCCTTTCCCCTGATTCTTCTATTTTCCCTTCTATTAGTTTGTCCCTTACTTTTCCTCCTTTCCCTCCCACTTCCCTCTAGCAACAGACAAGTTTCTATGTGAGATCAAATGTCTGATATACACTTTTAGAGCCCAACCTGATGAGAGTAAGATTTACACAATGCTCATCTCCCTCCCCTGTTTCTCTCAATTATATTAGGTTTTCTTTGCCTCTTCAAGTGATTTTACCTTGTTTTTAACCTCCTTTTTTTTAGATCTTATTTTACCACTTTTTCCCTCTTTTCCCCAGTATGACAACCTTTTCCCCTCTAGTTCTCTTTTTCATATTATCAAAGTAATAGCTAGTTAATTATACCCCCAAACTTTAAGTATCCCCCTAGTAAAAATAACGTTCTCAAGAGTCCTTTCCTTTTTACCTTTTTATCCATCTCTTGAATTCTGTGTTTGGCTGTTGAATTTTTTGTTCAGATCCGTTCTTTTCATTAGAAATTCACCTATATCATTGAATGACCATCTTCTTCCCTGGAGGATAATGCTCATTTTAGCTGGATAGGTTATTCTTGGTTGTAATCCAAGTTCCTTTGCCCTTTGGAATATCTGGTTCCAGGCCCTTTGATCCTTCAATGTGGAGGCTGACAGATCCTGTGTGATTCTAATTATTGATCCTCGGTATTTGAATTGTTTCTTTCTAGCTGCTAGCAGAATCTGTTCCTTGGTGCTATAGTCCTGAAATTTAGCCACGATATTCCTTGGGGTCTTAATTTTGGGGTCTCTTTCAGGAGGTGATCGGTGAATTCTTTCAATGGTAATTTTGCCCTTTAATTCTACAATCTCAGGGAAATTTTCTTTCAGGATTTCCTGGAAGATAGTGTTTAGATTCTTTTTTTCATCATGGCTTTCAGGAAGTCCAATAATCCTTAGATTGTCTCTCCTAGATCTATTTTCCAAGTCAGTTGTTTTTCCTAGGAGATATTTCATATTTTCTTCTAATTTTTCATTTTTTTTTGTTTTTGTTTGACTGATTCTTGAAGTCTTATTGAGTCATTCACTTGCATTTGTTCAATTCTTATTTTTAAACTGTTGTTTTCTTCAGTTACCTTTTTAAGCTCCTTTTGTAACTGGCCAATTTGTTCATTGCACTCTTTTTCCACTTCACTAATTTTATTTTTCAATAAATTGGTGTCTTTTTCATATCTCTTTTGCAGGGCATCATATCCTTCTTGCAAGATATTGTATCCTTCTTGCACTGATTTCAGTTTATTTTCCCATTTATCCTCCAGCTCTCGTTTGAGGTTCTTTATGCAATCTTCCAGAAAGGCCTTTTGAAAAGTGGACCAGTGATGGTCCTTGCTGATTTTCTCTGTAGTTTTGTCTAAAGGAACCTCTGGATCTGGGGTCATCTCTTCTTTCTCTTTATAAAAGCTGTCTATGGTGAGAGCTCTCTTTTGCTTCTTCATTTTTTGATGTGCTCTGTATAGCAAGGGGCCATTACAGATTTTGTTCAGACCCCATTTAGATAGTTCAATGTGTTGACAGAATCTTGGAAGAATTTTTACCCAGAAACATTTGATTTGTCACCTGAGGGTAAGGGCTCCCTATCCCTACTTTGTAGATTATAGCAATACTCTGTACTTAAAAGCGACCAAGAAAGAGGGAGATTGTCCCTGCAAACATTTTGTATGCATACCCAGTTCTGGCTTACCATTTAATAAGCCATCCGTTCTTTCAGCTACTGAACCAACTTGAAGACAAGTCTAAGTGGCTTGCTGCCACTGAACCTATCTTTTAAAGCCAATATTCTTTCTGTGATGCTACATTGCTGAGAATTACCATTATAGGTGGTCCAAAGGGGAATAGAATGATTTTAGCAATGATAACTTTCACACAGGGAATGGTGTAAAAGACAATGTTGAGGACATGTATGACTATAGCCATAGCTAACATTTATATCTTTTACATGCCAGTCACTGTGCTAAGCTCTTTACAATTATTATCTCATTTGATCCTTACAACAACCCTGGTGCTATTATTTTTTTATTAATACTTTTTATTTGCAAAACATATGTATGGGTAATTCCTAAACATTAACCCTTACAAAGCTTTCTGTTACAAATTTCCCCCCCCACTCCCCACCCCTCCCCTAGATAGCAGGATATCCACTACATGATAATTATGTTAGAATACTTAAATCGAATATATATATAGTTATTTCCACACATCATTTTTTTTTGTTCAGGAGAAATCGTATCTATAAGAAAGAATAATCTGATAAAGGAAATACATTGCAAGCAAACATCAATACAGAACATGAAAATGTTATGTTGTGGTCCACATTTCACATCCCTCTCTTTAGGTGTATATGGCCTTCTTCACTGAACAATTGTAATTGGTTTGAAGCATTTCATTGTTGAAGAGAGTCATGTCCATTAGAACTGATCCTCATATAGTACTGTTGTTGCCGTGTAGAATGATCTCCTGGTTCTGCTCATCTCACTGAGCATCAGTTCATGCAAGTCTCTCTAAGCCTCTCTGAAATCGTCCTGCTGGTCATTTCTTACAGAGCAATAATATTCCATAACATTCATATACCATAATTTATTCAGCCACTCTCCAATTGATGGACATCCATTCAGTTTCCAGTTTCTAGCCACTACAAAAAGGGCTGCCACAAACATTCCTGCACATGTGGGTCCCTTTCCCTCCTCTAAGATCTCTTTGGGATATAAGCCCAATAGAAACACTGCTGGGTCAAAGGGTATGCACAGTTTGATACCTTTTTGAGCATAGCTCCAAATTCTTCTCTCTCACTCTTATAGCCAATAATCAATTGCCAAGTTTTGTTGAGACTACATCCATGAATTTGGCATCCACTGAGGCAGTTAGGGAGGAGGCAGCTAAGTGGTGCTGCAATGGCTAGAATGCAGGGCCTGAAGTTAAAAAGTCTCATTTTCCCAAATTCACATCTAGATTCAAACACTAGCTGTGTAACTCTAGGCCAGTCATTTCACCCTGTTTGCCTCAGTTTCCTTATCTGTAAAAGAAACTGCAGAAGAAAATGGCAAACCATTACAGGATCTTTGTCAAGAAAAATCCAAATAAGGTCACAAAGAGTCAGACATGACAAAAATAATGAACAGAGAGGGAGTTGATAGAATACTAAATGTGACATTTACAAGAGCCATGTTCTAACTAATCCAACCATAGGTGCCTAACTAGCTCTGTGACTCTAGGCAAATCATTTAATCACTTTTAAGCTCAGTTACCTCAACTGTAAAATTGGGATAAAATAGCACCTACTTCGCTGGGTTATTATAAAAATTAAATTAATTCACATTTGTAAAGGGATTTTTAAGCCTCCAAGCTTTATATAAATGCAAGCAATTATTACCTATCCATTCTCTTGCTATACTCTCACAGTCTCCATGGCCCTCCTCAATTCATCTGTGCTATCAGAGTAGTCTCCCAAGTGTTCCCCTTACATCTAGTCAGTCTCTCTCCTCTCTCCCCTCTGTTTGTCTCTGTCTCTCTCTCTCCCCTCCCATTTATCTGTTGCCAAACTGATATGTCTAATCTGACCTTGCCACAAAGCCTACTCAAAAACTTCCAGCCGCTCCCTATTGCCTCAAAGATCAAATCCTAAACCTTCTGACATATAAAACACTTTGCAATCTGCCTTCAGCCTCCTTTTCCAGGCCTCTATTCCCCTAACAGATTTTCTATTCTAATCAAGATGACCTTGCAAACCAGCAGTTACCAGTTTGTACTGAGCTCACCTCCTCAAAACCACACCCCATTCATACATGTGCTCTGAAATAACGGAATTTCCAAGAGTGACATGACCAAGACTTTGAAAGTGACAACATCTGGAATAAATAAGTATTGTCGCCTGTCAATGACTTGACTTCAATGTTCATTATAGAGTCATAGGCTCTGAGTTGGAGGGGACCTTAGAAGCCATCTAGTCTAACTCCCACTTTTTTTTTAATAAGAGGAAACCTAGACTCAGAAATACTAAGTAACTTGTGTAACATCACTCAAGTATTAAGTATGAGATATGATTTGAATTCTGGTCCTTGAACTGGAGAGTCAGTGCTATTTTCACTGACACTGCTATTTATTACTTGACTGATCCCCTAGAGGTAGCCTTCATGAAATGATTTCTAGGGTCCTATGTACAATAGAATTTTCACATAAAGACAAAACGTATTAATAAAGTACTTGGGAACAGGGAAGCAATGTTCACTAAAATCAGCAGAGCTTCTTCAGGAGCACTTCATGCCAGATTAACCTCATTCCCTTTTGTGACAGGATAACTAAGCTAGCTAAAGATATATAGCTCTGTGAATAGAAAGAATCGGACAAATAATGATGTTGCTCACTGTATGTCACAGTGACACAGGCAATCCTAAAAATAGAAAAGTCCATTTCTGGAAGGAACGCCCTTAATAGCAGTTCTCTAAGCCAATGAAATCACAAGTATTGATTTTTTTAAAAAGATACTCCCAAGGATATGAATACAATCTACAGGAGCATCAGTTTGCTTTCATTTTCTATTTCATGGTGTTACTGATCCCCCAACAGTGGCCCTCTTGCTAAGGTGGTCACAAAGCTTATCACATGTAAGTATCAACAGCTCAAAACTAAATCATCACTATTACAAGAAAATGAAGACTAAGAACAGCCCTCTATTGATAGTCCATTTAACCATCGAAGTATACACAGAAGAGATAGCACACCTTAGTGAAGCAGTTATAGGAGTCAAGAGAGGGGAGAAACAAGTAAACTGGGATTTATGACCTTTGCTGAAAAGTACAGAAGATTTTCTTAAATTAAAACATTTCAAATGCAAGTGTCTATATCTGACATCATACAAGGTAACTCAGGATAGCGTAATACAGCTGAAGAAAAGAAAGAGTTCACTTCTAGATGGTTTAAGAACTATTTCTTGCAAATTAAGACAACTCTGAGATACCACTATACACCTCTCAGATTGGCTAAGATGATAGGAAAAGATAAGGATGAATGTTGATGGGGATGTGGGAAAACTGGGACACTGATACATTGTTGGCGGAGTTGTAAACGGATCCAGCCATTCTGGAGAGCAATTTTTAACTATGCTCAAAAAGTTATCAAACTGTGCATACCGTTCGACCCAGCAGTGTTTCTATTGGGCTTATATCCCAAAGAGATCTTAAAGGAAACAAAGGAACCCACATGTGCAAAAATGTTTGTGGCAGCCCTTTTTGTAGTGGCAAGAAACTGGAAAGTGAGTGAATGCCCATCAGTTGGAGAATAGTTGAATAACTTATGGTATATGAATGTTATGGAATATTATTATTCTATAAGAAGTGATCAGGAGGATGATTTTAGAAAGGCCTGGAGAGACTCACATGAACTGATGCTAAGTGAAATGAGCAGAACCAGGAGATCCTTGTAGATGACAATATCAATATTACACAATGATCAATTCTGATGAACGTGACTCTTTTCAACAATGAGATGATTGATGTCAGTTTCAAAGATCTTGTGATGAAGAGAGCCATCTACACCCAGAGAGAGGACTGTGGGAACTGAGTGTGGATCACAACGTAACATTCTCACTCTTTTTGTTGTTGTTTGCTTGCATTTTGTTTACTTACTCATTTACTTTCATTTTCTTATCTGATTTCTCTTGTGCAGCAAGAGAATTGCATAAATATGTTTATACATATTGGATTTAACATATATTTTAACATGTTTAACATATGTCAAATTGCTTGCCATCTAGGTGAGGAGGTGGGAGAAAGGAGGAGAAAATGTGAAACATAAGGCTATGCAAGGGTCAATGTTGTCAAATTATCTGTACACATGTTTTGAAAATAAAAAGCTTTGTAAAAAAAAAAACTAATTCCACATACTGCTGATGGAAAGAAGCATCTGCACATCACATTTGGATAGACATGGAGAAAATAATGTGACTTGGTCTGCCACATCTACCTTGTGGGATCAAGGGCATTCTACCAAATGCAATGAACCTTTTAAAGGAAAAAAAAACCACTAGGAATGATTGATTTTAACATGTGGTCCAAGAGTCCACAAAATGTAAAGCTGAAGTGGGCAAAATCAATTGGCCATTAAGTTCTCTTTGAAGGGGATTCTAAAGCATTGATGGAATGCATCCTTAATAGATGGGAGTCTATGGAGAAGAATATTTGCTTTCAAGTTGGGGGAACTAGGTATGCATCCTGGCACAACCATTAGCTACTTGAATGAACTTTGGGAAGTCATTTCCTATTTATAACCCTCAGTTCCTTCGTATCAAAAATAAGAATGTTGGACCAAATGATCTCTAATGAGTGTCCCTTTTGGCTCTAAATCTATGGCTTTCCTAGAATTCTAGATCTGAACCTGGATTCCTTGACCCTAAAACCAGCTTGCTTTCTATTATACCTTCTTACTGTAGAATACGAAGAAAGCATATCCCCATAAAAAGATTATCTTGTAGGAAGGGTTCATAACCTGGCATTGGTATACATATATTTCAAGATCACTGATTCCCTTTGTAATCCTATTTTATTCATTTTAACATATTATTCTCAGAAAGGGTCAAATAGATTTCACCAAACAAGATGTCAAAGAAGTCCATGGCATAAAAAGGATTAAAGTCTATATTCTAGAGTAAATCAATTTATGAATGGTACTCACAAAGAGGTGGTCTTTGGTGGCTAGAGGGCTAGCCTTAGAATGGTCCCAATAGGCCATATAATCATAATTACTCATGTTAAGATGGAAATCTAAAACCAGAGAAGTGACTTTCCCGTAATCATATAGTACTAATAAAAGAAGGTATTGGAACCCAATTCTTGGACTAAGTCATTAGAAGATTTTTCTACTACTTTAATTTCTCCATTCTAATGATGTTAACGGATTTACAAGCTTCAACTGCCCCTCCCATAATTCCTACTTGGTATACCATTTCCCACCAAGGCCTGCTTCTGGTCTGGAAGAACTCAGGTTTGTTTTACTTCTCTCTTTGCTTGCTGATGATTTTTTAAAAAGCAGACAAAACCAAAAACATAATAATTAACTCCACGTGTTACACTTCTCAAAGAAACTTCTTGTAATTAGTACGTTAATTCCCCATGAATATGCCTAAAGTGACATTCCAAACTAGAGTTTTACCATATGCTGATAAGGAAGAAAATAACTTACAAATTGCTTAAGAGTCTTTAGGGAAAGAAAAGAAAAGATGATTTAAAACAGCATGGTGTCTTCAGAAAAATCTTCTCCACCCCTACTGGAATTGGTATTACTTAGAACCCAAACTCTTTAAGGTATTTGAATATGAGTACCTTGCTTTCAAAAGAATAATTTTAATGAGTGATCAGGGTTTCAAATCAATGTGCTGCTAAGTCAGCTAAGGACTTTCGAGAGTAGAGAGGGCATGTGTATAGTCTGTCATTTTCAGATCCCAGAACCTCAGAGTAAGAAGAGATATCAGAGACTGTCCAGTTCAACCACAAAAGAGACTGCCACCTCTGTTTCCACTCCTACTACTCCCTTCCTGGACAACATTCCCAACAAATGGCCATCCAACTCTTGGTTGAAGATCTCCAGAGAGAGGGAGCACCGTCAATTCATTTCATTTGGGAACATTCATAATTGGCAGGAAGTAAAAACAAACATCTTTGCAACGTTTGCCCATTGCTTTGAACTCTGCCCTCTAAGGCCCAGCAGAACAAGTGTAATTTTTCTTCAAAATGACAGCATTTCATTTTGAAGCCAATTTCTCCCTTCCTTTCTGCCTTCCAGAATCTAGCACCATGCTTTGAACAGGGAATGCACTGAAGAAATGCTTGTTGATGACCAACATCTAACACCCTATACCAAAATAAGGTTGAAATGGTTTCATCATTTAGATATTAGGGGTGATATTGTAAGCAAAATAAAAGGACAAAGGATAGCTTACCTCTCAAATCTGTGAAGGAAGAGAGGAATTTATGACCAAAGAACAACTAGACAACATTATGAAATGCAAGATAGAGAATTTTGATTACATTAAATTAAAAAGGGTTTGTACAAATAAAACCAATGCAGCCAAGAATAGAAGGAAAGCAGAAAGTTGGGAAAAATTTTATAGTCAAAGTTACTGATAAAGACCTCACTTCTAAACTACATAGAGAAGGGACTCAAATTTATAAGAATACAAGCCATTCCTCAAATGATAAATGGTCAAAAGATATGAAAAATTTTCAGATAATGAAATTGAAGTCATTTCTAGTCATATAAAAATGCTTTAAATCACTATTGATTAGAGAAATGCAAATTAAGACAACTCTGAGGTACCATTTCACACTCTTAGATTGGCTAAAATGACAGGAAAAAATAATGGTAAATGTTGCTGGGGACATGGGAAAACTAGAACACTGATGCATTCTTGGTGGAGTTATGAATTGATCTAAACATTCTGGAGCGCAATCTGGAACCATGCCCAAAGGGCTATCAAACTGTGCAGGCCCTTTTGATACTGGGCCTGTATCCCAAAGAGATAAAGAAGGGAAAGGGACCCATATGTGCAAAAAATGTTTGTAGCAAACCTTTTTGTACTGGCAAGTAACTGGAAATTGAGTGGATGCCCCTCAGTTGGGAAATGGCAGAATGAGTTACAGTATATAATATAATATCATTGTTCTATAAGAAATAATGAGCAGGCTGAATTCAGAAAAGCCTAGAAAGGCTTACATGAATTGATGCTGAGTGAAGTGAGTAGAACTAAGAGAACATTGTACACATGACTGACAAGATTATATGATGATCAACTGTGATGGACTTGGCTCTTTTTTCTTATTGTTTTCTCAGTTTTTTTCTCATGTTTTTTTTTTTCCTTTCACTTTTTGATCTGATTTTTCTTAAGCATTGTGACAATTATGGAAATGTGTTTAGAAGTACTGCATATATTTAACCTATATTGGATTGTTTGGTGACTATAGGAGGGGGTGAGGGAGAAGGGGAGAGAAAAATTTGGAACACAAGGTTTGCAAAGGTGAATGTTGAACTCATCACATTTTGATAAGAGCAAAGTGACAGAGAATATTAGGGTGTTGAATGCCAAAGAAGTGAAGAAAGAAAGTATATCATTTTCCCCCATCCCATTTTATAGATGTGACTTGATAACATGATGTGACTTACCTAATGTAACTTGAACCCACTGTAATCACTAGTTCTTATGACAATAATGAAAGTCTGTTTGGGGAGAAAAAATGGTCCAGATTTTTCTTATAAAATTCTGCTTGGGAGAGCTTACAATCTTATAAGAAAATATAAGAAAGATGACTAATAAGAGCCAAGATGGCAGATTAGGGGCAGTCATCGAGTTGAACTCTTCCAACATTTCCTTCTAAACAACTTTAAAATAATGCCTCAAGTCAAATTTTGCAGTAATAGAGGCAATAAGGGGTGAGGGTGAGACATTCTTCTGGTGTAAAATAACTTGAAAGGTTGGCAGGAGAGGTCTGTGACATCATGATGGAAACCTGTCTGTAGCATACACAGACACCAGTAGCAATAGCAGCTTCAGCAGCAGCAGTAGTAGCAGCTTTGGGAACTCTCACACCAGAGATTGTAAGAGGGTCAGACTAGTCTAAAAGAGATTACAAAAGATTCTTTGCTGGCATTGGATATAGATGGCACTGATTGGCAACTATTTCCCACATGCTGTTTTGAGTCACAGTTCCAAGGTAGAGAGGAACACAAGCAGTCAGTGAAAAGGTATCAGGGGCTCTGGTTAGAGTTCTGAAACAAAGTAGAGCACTAGTGTTTGTGTCTTCAGATGATCAGGGGCCTCAACTGGGTAAAGACCAGAGCACAGAAAACAACTCCTTGGAAGCAGGAAAACTTGCAGAACTCCCAGAACTAGTTCTGAACAACAAAAACAATAAGTTCAGAAGAAGTAAATAATTTGAAACTAGCCACCAAAAAGCCTCAAAGAAAAATGCAAACTGGACACGAACCCAACAAAAATTCCTGGAAGTCCAAAAAAAAGAGATGAATGGTAGAAGAAAAATTGGGAAAAGAAATGAGAGTAAGGTTACTGAAAAAGAGGATTGGTTTAGAGCTAGAAGGGAATATTAGCAGATGGCTAATTGTTTTACAGAGGATAAAACATCAGCCCAAACAGGGGAAATGACTCATCTAAGCTCATGCAAGGTAGCAAGCAGTAGAGTCAGCACCCTAATTCAGGTCCTATAACTCCAAATTAAATATTCTTTCCACTGAATCACATTTGCTATCACTTCCCTTTTGCTTTTCTGGGTACTTCTTTAGACTTTAAAATAATCCTATATTAAATGCCTACTATACTTAAGACACTATTCTTAGTGCTAGGAACATAAAAATAGAAGAATATACAGTTCCCGCTCTTTAAGGAGTTTACATTTGGAAATGTGGTAGTGAGGGGTGGTGATGGAAGGAGAAGACAACCTGTACAGAGATAGATATAATACTGTTCCTATTGAATAGCTTCATTTCTGTCTGACTCTTTATGACCCCATTTGGCGTTTTCTTGGCAGAGCTATTAGAATGGCTTGCCATTTCCTTCTCCAGCTCATTTTACAGATGGGAAAACTAAGGCAAATGGGGTGAAGTGACTTGCGCAGGGTCATACAGCCGGTGTCTGAAGTTGGATTTGAGAAGATGAGTTTTACTGATTCCAGGCCCAGCACACTAATCACTGTGCAGCCTAGCTGCCAAAATCACTCTCTATATGAAAGCTTATCCCATGACACCAACCAATACCCCACTGTCCATAATACTTTTCAAAGCCTTCACTTTGTCTTACTATCCCTTCAAGTTTTCATCCTATATCTCACCACTTCTTTTTATTTAAATTTTTTTTTATTTTCAAAATATATAATGGATAATTTTTGACATTCACCCCTACAAAATTCTGTGTTCTATTTTTTCCCTCCTTTGCTCTACCCCTTTCTCTAATCAGCAAGTGATCAAATATATGCTGAACATGTGCAATTCCTCTCTACATATTTCCACAAATATCATGCTGCACCAGAAAAGCCAGCAGAAAAGGAAAAAAAATGAGAAAATGCAAGCAAATAACAAAAAGAGTGAAGATACTATGTTGTGGTCCACATTCAGTTCCCAGAGTCCTCTCTCTGGGTGCAGATGGCTTTCTTCATCACAAGACCACGGGAACTGGTCTGAATCAGCTCATTGTTGACAAGAGCCATGTCATCAGAACTGATCATTGTATAATCTTGCTGTTGCTGTATATAATGTTCTCTGTGTTCTGCTCATTTCACTTAGTATCAGTTCCTATAAGTCTCTGAGATCATCCTGTTGATTGTTTCTTATAGAACAATAATATTCCTATACCATAACTTGTTCAGCCATTCTCCGACTGATGGGCAGCCACTCAGTTACCACTTTTTTGCCACTACAAAAGGGCTGCCACAAACATTTTTGCACATGTGGGTCCCTTTCCCTTCTTTCTGATCTCTTTAGGATACAAGCCTAGTAGAAATGCTGCTAGATCAAAGTGCATGCACAGTTTGATAGCCCTTTGAGCATAGCTCCAAATTGCTATCCAGAATGGTTGAATCGATTCACAACTCTACCAATCATGCATTAGTGTCCCAGTTTTCCCACAAGCCCTCCAACATTCCTCATTATCTTTTCCTGTCATTTTAACCAACCTGTGTCTCACCACTTCTTGATAGCTAACTTCCCTGAAAAAGCTATTTAGACTTGTTGTCTCCACCTCCTCTTCTGTCAATTACTTTTCAGACCCTTCCTCTCACAACCTAGCTTTATCTCTCAACTGACACTGTTCTGTCCAAATTGAACCCTGATTCCTTACTTGGTTTGTAGAATGATCTTTTTCTCAGAGTTTTAGTTCCAATTCTTCTTGACTTCAGTGATTAAGCTGACACTGTCTGCCATACCCTCCCTCTGAAAAATCTTTTATTTTGGGGTTTTCATGACACTGCTGTTCTTTCTGTCTGGCCAGTCTCTTTTGGTCGGCCATCATCCTACCATGAATGTTCTGGACCCTCCTCTCTCTGCACAATCTCTCACCTTCTCTGACTTCATCTGCTCTTGAGTAGGTTACAGTCTAATTGGGGAGACCACATGCCAGCAACTAGGTACATACATGCTATACAACTGATGACCTTTCAGTCCCACATTACCTCTGCCCTTCTAATTTGTCTCCCTGAATCCAGTCACTCCCCTCTCCAATCAAACCATCTTACAGCCCATGCCTGATCAAGTTACTGCCTTCCTCACAAAGGTTTAATAATTCAGCTATTATGTAAATCTTAAAAAAACAATTTCATTCTACACAATGAGATTTTGCTGTAAAAACTCTTTGGGATACTGCTTTAGGATAAAGACCATTTTTTCTCTTCCTAACCTAACTTTGGGATCTCTTACGAAAACCCTCTAAATAAAATTCAGACTCTTCTAGAAATTTCTTTGGATAGAGTGGGGTAGAATATATCTGGTACTTTTGATGCTTCCCTAAAAGGGTACATATACTGTGTTCTTTTACCATGTTATTTAAGCAAACAATAAAATTCTCCCCCTTCCCATCTTTTAAGTTACTTTCAATGTATCATTTTAAAATTAGTAACTTCTATTTATTTCAGCAATCATGTCAACCACTACTAGACTGGTATTTGTGGTAGTGGTGGGGGACAGAAGTATCGGACCTTATTTTAAATAATGTCTTTGTCCAGTGTGCCGTAACTCCATGCTTTTTTCATTCTTAGAACACAATGATGCGAGTTGAGGAGGGAAAAGGGAAGGAGGGGGCTAGTATTCAAGAGGTCATTAAATTGTGGCAAACATTTCCAGATTCTCTCCAGTTCTATCCATTCACATCTTCCAGTAGTCTGCCTGCAGTTTGTTTTCCTATCATGCTGATGGGAGTCAAGCATCATGTCCCTGGTTAACTGTTCATGTCATCACCTTCAACTTTCTGAACCAAAGACAGTTTTAGATGATGAAATTGAAAGGAGGAGAAATCTAGAACTAATTTGTAGAGGAAAATCATTTGCAAATTTATAGTCTAGGAAGAAATTACAGGGTGATTTTTTTTCCAAGTTAAAATCTTGAATACCATAATTTTCTTCAAATTAAATTTTAAAGACAGATTATAGACTCTGACAAATGAAAATTTACAAAGCAAAACAACATAGAAAACTCAAGTTTAAAAAAAAAGCTTCCATAATCTAGAAAAACAACCATTTTCAGAGCTCCCAAATAAAGGGGAAGGAAGGTATGCAGAAGCAATCTTTTAAGCCAATGAGGATTTCCTTAAAGGCAATTTAAATGTGAATACAATATCATTTTATATATGAACAAGAAGATATACATATAAGCAAGGATACATATATGTCTAAGTATGTGTGTGTATACATTCCTGCTGATGAAGATCACAACCTAGTTCAACATAATCTTAGAAAATCACCTGAGCTTCAAAGAAATTCAGTAACCTTTCCCATGTCATATAGCTAACAAATGTCAGAGGGAGGAATTTTTTGTGATTCACTTTCTTTCTCCTTTGCCTTCTCATGCATAAGTATACATGTACATTCATGCATTCACACACATGTGATTGTGAATGCATTGCAAAGTGACAGTACACCAGTCTTAGAGTCAGGCTTAAAGAAGAAGGTTCCCATTTAGCTATCTAGCTTTGTGACCCTGGGCAGGTAACTTCTATGTATGTCAGACAGCATTCTGGGAATTATCCACTAAGTCAAGGACAGGTTGTAATCTTGGTTGGTAAAGGACTTTCCCACATCAAGAATTCTATATGTTGACAAAATAACAGATGATGTGAATACGGGCATAAATATGTTTGTTGTACGTAATATACATACACTGCCATCTTTCTATGTCTCTTCACAGCTTCACATAGATATTTATTGAAGTGATTCACCCATTTCCTATCAAGGGCAATGAATGATTCAGATCTGGTAGCCCTCACATGATTCTTAAGGGGAATTTTGCATGCATTATTTCACATCTCATTATCAGACACAGCAAAAGTTGAGTTACAGAAATGTTTTGTGCATGGCTTGTTCTCCAATGGAAAATATCATTATTATTTTATGATTACACCAAGGAACTCAACCAAGAAAACGCCAAAGTTGAGTAAATTATGGCTGCTGAGGCTTTGCTAAATGACAGCTTAATTCCAATGGGGAAAAAGATGTAAGGACACTGAACTGGTGAGTGTGAGGCAGACCCTCTCTGATTGCCAAAGGGCAGTGCTGAGATTATTCAGGCCATCCAGCTGAAAGTGTGAGTCACTGCACATTCTCAGGACTTCTGTGACCAGCTAAGGACCAAGTAATCTGAAGTGTGTTACTTTTATTCACAGATGTTCATGGAATACCCACCATCTGAGAACCACTAGGTACTTTTCTAGACATGATATGCCCCAGGGTGCTAATATAGCTAATAAAGAATCATTGATATCTTTAAGGGAAATATCTTTGGGTCAATGAAATTTGGGAGATTTGGTCATTTTCTACACCCTATAATTCTTTTTTTTGAGCTAGGTTATTTAAAAGAATGTTGGGCTTGGGGTCAGAAAGACTTGACCTTGGACACTAATAGCTATATGATTCTGAGCAACTTCACAAAGATTCTGTTTGCCTCAGTTTCTTCAACTATGAAAATAGGATAATCACAGCACATACCTTCCAGGGTTGCTGTGAGGGTCAAATGAGATAATAGTCATAAAAAAGCCTAGAACAACTCCTGGTACATAGTAGGGGCAATATAAATACCCCTTCAATAACTATAACAACTGATATTAAATACTGTTAGTGATTATGCTTTCCTTTATTTAAGGGACAAATCTCTCAGACATAAAAAAAGCCCAAACCTTCCTTGTGACTTGACGTAAAATTTAAAAAAAATCCTGATTCTAAGAGATGAGTTAGGGCAGGGGTGGGGAATGTCCAGCCCTTAAAATCATTTGCTTTGGTCCTCCCCCTACTTGAGTTCTTATAGACTGATGATTTTTTATGGCCCAAGAACATGTTGTGAATATTCAAATGGCCCTTGGCAGAAAAAAGGTTGCCCACCCGAGTCAGGAGAAGAGTGGAACAACAGAGAACTATGACAACTATCTTTCCCCTTGTTGGACCAATAACATGTATCAAAATCATTTATATATATATATGTATATATGTATATATATATATGTAGATAAAACTAAAATAGAATCAAAACAGTGAATCCAGTAGCCCCACATATGAATATTACTTACATAGACTAAATACTACTTTTTTGGAGGGATGGGACTACAATATAGCTTACTGATAACTAAGTGGTTGGATTTTTCATTTTTTTTAACTTTCAATATTTTTATTCATCCCAGTTACATGTAAAACATTTTTTATATTCGTTTTTAAAACTCTGAGTTACAGATTCTCTCCCTTCCTCCCCCCAATTGAGAAGGCACATGTGAAGTTATGTAAAAATATTTCCATAAAAACTATGTTGCAAAAAAAACAGATTTCACCTCCCCCCCAAAAAAGGAACCCTCAAGAAAAAAAAATGCGTCTTGAATCATTGTATTGCTGAAAATTGCAAAGTCATTCACAGCTGAATTATTATAGACACAGTACATTTCACTTTGCTTGAGCTCTTGGTGGATATTTCAGATGTTTCTGATGGCATCCTGCTCATCGATTGGGTTTTTCCTTAAACAAATTTATTTTTCAACATACTAAGGACATTTGTTTTTATAATCACAGTCCTTTCTAGAAATACTCTTCATTATTGCCACTCCCTTTCCTTTCCTATTTATCCCTGTCCTCCCCCAGTCTTGAAAGGAACCTTCACTTCTAAGAAATAAAAATAATGAAGCAAAATATCTACTGTACTAGATTGACCATGTTTAACAATGTATACAGGGTCTTTAACATACTAGCTCCACCTTAAACCTTTTAGTAATTTTTCTTTCATTTACATTGTTATAACCACTGTTACATTGTTCTATAGTACATTGTTCTAAATGATAGGAAGTATACAAAATATTGGAAGTACCAAAAACTGGATTGCAATAATTATATGGGCGAGAGGCAACTAGATGGCACAGCAGGCAGAACACTGGGCTCAGAATCAGGATGATGCATCTTCTTGAGTTCAAATGCAGCCTCAGATATTCAATGTCTTTGTGTCCCTGGGCAACTCGCTTAACCCTCTTTGCCTCAGTTTCCTCATTTGTAAAGTTAGTTTGAGAAGGAAATGTCAAATCACTACAATAGCTTTGTCAAGAAAACCCCAAATGGGGTCATGGAGAGTTGAACACAATTGAAAAACGACTGAACAACAAATGATTATTTTAAATTTTCTAAGGAGACAACTCCTCAACTATAATTGGGACTATGACTATGATCACCCACCAAAACAGAATAAGCCTGTTTCCCTCATTTGTCCTAGATCAGTCACTGAAAATTTATTAAGAGCCTACTATGTGTCAGGCACAATGCTAAGCACTGCAGTTACAAAACAAGGCAAAAGACAGCCCCTGTTCTTAAGGAGCTCACAGTCTAATGGAGGAAAGGAAGAATAAGATGTAAACAATTATGTCCAAACAAGGTATATATGGGATAAAACAGAAATAATCAACAGAGGAAAAGTACTTGAATTAAGGATGATTAGGAAAAAGCTTGATATAGAAGGTAGAATTTTAGCTGGGACTGAAGGCAGCCAGGAAATTCAGGAGGCAGACATAAGGGAAAGAGAAAATTATAATCATGAGAAAGAGAAAATTATAATCATGAGGAGCAGCCAGTGAAAAGGTGGGATTATTACAGATTGTGCTCAGATAAGGGAATTTCAGAGTTCACTGACACTGAAGTGGCACATTTGTGGGTGATGACGAGATCAATCCCACGATCATCTCTGTGTGTACCTGATGTGAGGTAGAGGAGTAGGTCATAGGAAATGAATAAGGTATAGAACTGAAAATTGTTTTTAAAGAGTATCATCAATACGCATGCTGACATTTCCTAGGATGCAGGCAGGAGATGAGGAAGAGAAAAAGATGTATAAACTATATCCTGAAGCCACTGAGGATAAGAAGAGAATGTTCTTGAGATTGACAACATCACCTAGCCAAATTTTGATACAATGGTGGATAAGCACTCAGTGAAACTCAAAAGAGAAATTAATATGTTAGGGTGATAGATGGTGAGCTTGGAAGTGGCAGTGGGGATCAAGTTTTTTTTTTCCCAACTACCCCCCACCAACACACATACCTAGGGGAAAATGAGCAAAAGGTACGAAAAGAGAACCCAGGGATGCTATGATTGCCAACTTGGATTTCACCCTAAATCCTATCTTCTGATCCCTGCTAAAAGTTGCTTGATTTGGAGACATTAAGTTCTACCTTCACTAATTGTGATACAAAGTGATGGAAGCAGAGCTCAAGAAGGAGATGACTTACATATGAAAAGGTGCTCCAAATCACTGTTAATCAGAGAAATGCAAATCAAGACAACCCTGAGGTACCACTTCACACCTGTCAGATTGGCTAAAATGACAGGAAAAGTTAATGATGAATGTTGGAGGGGATGTGGGAGGGCTGGGACACTGATGCATTGTTGGTGGAGCTGTGAACGGATACAGCCATTCTGGAGAACAATTTGGAGCTACGCCCAAAAAGTTATCAAACTGTGCATACCCTTTGACCCAGCAGCATTTCTATTGGGCTTATATCCCAAAGAAATCATAAAGAAAGGAAAAGGCCCCACATGTGCAAGAATGTTTGTGGCAGCCCTTTTTGTAGTGGCTAGAAACTGGAAATTGAATAGATGCCCTTCAATTGGAGAATGGCTGAATAAATTATGGTATATGAATATTATGGAATATTATTGTTCTGTAAGAAATGACCAGCAAGATGATTTCAGAGAGACCTGGAGAGACTTACATGAACTGATGCTGAGTGAAATGAGCAGAACCAGGAGATCATTATACACGGCAACAACAGTACTATATGACGATCAATTCTGATGGACATGGCTCTCTTCAACAATGAAATGTTTCAAACCACCTCCAATTGTTCACTGAAGAAAGCCATATACACCCAGAGAGAGGGATGTGAAATATGGACCACAACATAACATTCTCATACTCCTTGATTGATGTTTGCTTACATTGTGTTTCCTTTATCTGATATATCATTTGTGTAGATAAGATTTTTCTTGCACAACAATGATAAGTTTGGAAATATGTATACATATATTCGATTTGCCAATATTTTAACATAATTAACATGTAGTGGATATCCTGCCATCTAGTGGAGGGGTGGGGAAGTTGGGGGGAAAAATTTCTAACGGAAAGCTATGTGTTATTGTTGAAGAATTACCCACACATATGTTATGCAAATAAAATAAAATTTAAAAAAAAAGGAGATGACTTAGAAGGAAATGGGTTTATGTTAAATTTTTCCTTTCTTTCAGGTTACGGGGTTGGAGTTTAAGTGTCTAAATCTGATCGATATGCCTGAAATGAAGGAACAGTTTATTATTAATTATTCCTTCATTTCTCTAAAATAAATACATTACCCAATAATGCTTCCATAGATCTGTGATTTCATAGTCTAAGTATTCTTCTCTATTGATACAGATGAAATTCCCTCCATATCCTTCTTATCCTGTGTGATTATTGTCCATAACTTTTGATAAAGCTCTCTATTTAGACTGTATCCATGTAACTGGAGAGAGGCTTTCTTTGAAGGTACAAATGTAGTACCAAGGCTGTCTCTCACTCTCATAGCATGGTGCAATGAATAGAACACTGGGTCTGGAGTCAGGACACTGGAGTTCAAATGATGCCTCAGACACTTATGAGCTGTGAGAAACTGGGCAAGTTACTTTCACTTGCCCTCCTCAGTTTCCTCAACAATGAGTGAGGATGATAACAGGACCTACTTCTCAGGCGTGTTGTGAGGATCAAATGAGATGATATTTGTAAAAATGCTTAGGACAGTATCTGGCACATAGTAAGTGCTACATAGATGCTTATTCCCTTCCTTTATAACATGACTAGTCTTATCTCTTTCAAGTCCTCCATAACTATTTCTCACATATAGAATAATACAGTTGGAGAGTTAGAAACGACTTGAGAAGCTGATCAGTTCACTGGCCACCCCTCAGGATGACTAACTTGATAGATATGCTTGAGAAAAGTTCTGGCAAACTCTATGTGAAGACCTTCAAGGAGATAGAGCCTGTTAGCACTGCCAGTAGACTCACATACCATACACATAGCTTGCACCTTTGGGTAACTTGTTTTTTTTTAATTAAAACTTTTTATTTGCAAAACATATGTATGGATATTTCTTCAACATTTACCCTTACAAAGCTTTCTGTTACAAAATTTCCCCCCCCAGTCCCAACCCCTCCCCTAGATGGCAGGATATCCACTACATGTTAATTATGTTAAAATACCTGACAAGTCGAATATATGTATACATATTTTCACACTTATCATTGTTGTGCAAGAAAAATCCTATCTACAAGAAAAAAAAAAAGAAAATCAGAGAAAGGAAACACAATGCAAGCAAACCTCAATAGAGAGCATGAAAATGCTATGCCGTGGTCCACATTTCCCATCCCTCTCTCTGGGTGTATATGGCTTTCTTCACTGAACAATTGGAACTGGTTTGAAACATTTCATTGTTGAAGAGAGCCATGTCCATCAGAATTGATCATCATATAGTATTGCTGTTGCCGTGTATAATGATCTCCTGGTTCTGCTCATTTTACTCAGCATCAGTTCATGCAAGTCTCTCCAGGCCTCTGCTGGTCGTTTCTTACAGAGCAATAATATTCCATAACATTCATATACCATAATTTGTTCAGCCATTCTCCAATTAATGGGCATCCATTCAGTTTCCACTTTCTAGCCACTACAAAAAGGGCTGCCACAAACATTCTTGCACATGTGGGGCTTTGAGTTACTTGCTATTTGGATTTTTCTGAGATCCTGGCTTGAAATATTAGAGAATTATCTAAATAAAGGAAAGAGGATGACAATAGTAGAAAGGTGGAAGGTCTCAGAGGCAAGGAATGGGGATCACTGAGAGTACCACCCAAACTGCCTAAGGGCTTAAGTTCAAGGGCCTTAAAAATCTTCCCCTCAATGCACTAGTAATCATGTGACCCACTGGAAAGAGGGTTAGATTTAGAATATTAAAAATTAGTTGAGCAGGTTTGAGGTGGTTTTATTGTGCCTTCAAAAAAATGTAATAGGTGCTTGTGAGCCATAAAATCCAATTAAAACTAAGAAGTGAAGTTTAAAAACACATAATGTAGAAATAAAAAGAATAAAGCACAACTCTCTTTCTGTGGTCACTGATTTAGGAACTAAAGGAAATGACCTGCAGACAGTTAGGACACAAAAAAAGATTTCTGATCACTTCTCAGAATAACAACTAGGTAGGCTATGCCTAGAGAGGTGCTGGTCTAAGGTTTGGGGAGAAGACCAGTTGGGGGCCCCAATAGCTCAAATAATACCAGAGGCTCCTATTTTATAGAGTCAAGGGCCTAGGACCCTCCCTGACCTCAGTTTCTCATCTATAAAATTAGGGGATTAGACTAATTGGCCCCAGAAGCCCTTTCCAAATCCACTGAGCCTCCCTGACCAATCAACAGACTTTTATTTAGCACCTATTAGTTCAAGGCACAGTAATCAGCAAAGCCAAGTAACTTCGGGTCATCTTCCCCCTGAACTCCTTTTGCTGAACATCTCCTTCAATCTAGGACTATTTGTTATTGCCTTGGTTGTTGTGTCTTGGAAAAGGGTAGGAAAAAAGTTGAGGGAGTAGGTTTGCCTTTTCTTAACTTCTTGCTTCCAGCAACACCCCACCCCCCAACTAGTAGGAAGTAACTAAAGATCATATACTTAGATGATTTAGCTATTTAAAGAGATGTGGATTTCTAGGAGGAGAAAGGGTATGTGTGTTTGTGTGTGTGTGTGTGTGTGTGTGTGTGTGTATACTATGGATTGTTAAAATATGAGAAACAGCACCTTAGATAACTGGCACTGACACATTCTGGGATATTTTCTAAGATTTCCAGGTCCCCCATTTGTCTCTTTCCATCTCTTACGTTTCTCTTTTTGTCTCTCCCCCCCTTCCTTCTCATCCTCTCTTTCTACCTCCTTCTGGCCTCTTCTTTGCAGACCCCCAGTTCCATGGACCCCAAGATCTGCATTTTGGACATATGCAAGGAGGCTGTGTGAGCAGAAGGAATCCAGGTCTCAGACTCTGCAGCTTGAAAAAAGATTCAGCCAGAGAATTGGCCTGGAGCCTCTAGACACTAGTTTTGCATAATCCTGACTGCTTAACTACAAATGTTTTTTTTTTTTTTTTTAATACTAGTTCATCTGCATATTCCTGCCTAATTTTGACACTCCAGCTAGATGCCTGTCCAATTAGCTGATGATCAAGCCTAGAATACTCCTGAGGTCCCACACATGCTCAGGCTGCCTTTTGGATTAATCATAAGTCTCTGCTTGAAGAGGGAGCCATAAAACTCAGAGAGTGGGCCTACCCAACATTCCTGAGCCCTTCCAACTGATGTCTGCCTGGCCCAGTCGGGAAGCCAGACACTTCTAACTCTCGGCACACTGCACAGTTGGGTAAACAGACTATAACCCAAGTCAAAGCTATATGAGTAAATTAAATGAAATTGATTTGCTAAGATTCATTGAATGCCTCCTGTGTGCAAGGCATTGTCTGAGAATTAGGTGTAAACATGAACAGCAGCAGAATGGAGAGAGGGCTGGCCTTGGAACCAGAAGCCTGGGTTCCCCACCTGCCCTGGGCATTTATTAGCTTGTGTGGCCATAGGTAAGTCACTTAGCCTTGGAATTGGTTTCCTCATTTGCAAGATCAACATAATGCTACTGGTACAACTTAACTCAATGGTTGTTGTGAAGACAGTTTGTAAGCCTCAAGGGGCAATAGAAATGGGGTGATTATTCTGATGAACAGATTCATGCACAGACTGTAATAGGCCCCTTTCCTGCTCCAAGTGGACTTGCCAAAAGGAGGCTTACATATAGATAGAGATAGAAACCTATATAGATCTTTATCTATGTCTATATTTATTTGTCTCTCTAAATATATATATATATAATATTATATATAATATATAAATATATGTATATATTATATAATATATGTATATATACACACATATATATGAAAGGTATCATGGCATGCTTGACAGAGTGCTGGGTTCAAATCCTATGGCCCTTAGAAACTTTTGACCATGAGTAAACCACTATACCTTTGGGCCTCAGGCATCTCTGTAAGACTCCTGGATAAATAAAAAGGTTCCACTCTGTACATGTGGAGGGACTTCCTCCACCAAAGATCAAAGAGCTCTGACATCAAGAGATGTAAAAACGTAGATAGGTAGCTAGATTGAGAGAAATAACTAGATTATTTGAGGTATATAATGGTCTGCTGTTCTGAATACAGGCACAGCCTGAATTTCACTTACTAGTAATAGCAATAACAGGTCCAGGCCTTAGCCTTCTCAGAACTCTCTCATTGCTTTAGTACTTGGCACCTTGGCACATCTGGAGATGGGGACAGTCACAATCAAAGGAAAAGAAAATTGGTTCTAGGACATGCCCCAAGCTCCATTCCAATGATGGTGGGTAGCTGATTCTACACCTTACTACACCAGGCGTTGGTTATTGATACACTCCTGAGGGGACCAAGTATTGGGGCCCCTCAGATCTCCATACATTTCAGATTGATAACTGAGGGTCCAGTTGGGAGAGAAACAAGAAGGCTGGTGTTCACATACTATGAGAAAAGCCTTTGACAAGAGAGATTCATCTCTCATTCACTCATGTACTCTGAAGTTATGTGCGAGAGGCCTGCTGAGAACTGAGGGATAGGATACTAGGCAAGCATAGCCAACCATGGAGAGAAGGGGGCCAACCATGGACAGAACGGGGGCCAACCATGGACAGAAGGGGGGCCAACCATGGACAGAAGGGGGCACAGGAAGCTTTAGTGTCTCTAATTCTCCAAATAGACTCCCTATTAACAAGAAGGGGTAGAGTAGTGAAGGACCCATAACTGCCAGCTGTCTTGGGGATCCAGTTGAAGTCAAGGTGAGATCATGGTCAAGAATTCCTAAGATTTCAAAAAAACCCAGAAAAATCTACCTCATCAAGAAGAGAGCTTTTCCCCTTACTAAGTTTCATTTAGTGAAGGCTGGATGGTCACCATTGAAGGGATTGTTGTGTAGGTGTCTTACAGCGTGGTAACCTAAAAACATGATTATAAAAGCTACCTAGTCCAACCCTATCATTGAGAAAATAAGGAAACTGAGACTCAGTGAGGTTAAGCAATCCAGAGAATCACAGGAGCTCAGAGTAGCCAAGGACTTTGAAGGCCATGTAAACCAACAATGACAAGCCAATGGGAGCTTGTATTTATATGTCACTTTAATATTTCCACAACATTTTACATATATTATTTCATTTTAACCTCATACCACTCTAGAATATAGGTGCTATTATTATTCTGATTTTACATATGAGGGAAGTGAGTTTGAGAGAAATTAAAGAGGGCTTACTCAAGGCTGTGCAGCTTGGAAGTGTTCAATGGCAGAGTAGATAATATTTTCTGATGTTGCTTTTGGACCAACCAGAGTCTACACTCCATGGACAGCGACTTCTAGAACTAGGGCTAGCTTCTCGCCTCTATGAGGTTTCAGACAAGAACTGTAGTGTAGAATTTTTTAAAACCAGGCCCAGAGGGACTTCCTTCTGGGGGTGGAGCCATGGGGGCAGAGATCAGACAGAAGTCTCTGTAACCTCCTCTAACCTCCCCTCAAACCAACAACATATGAAGCCTCTAGACTGATTTTGAAGCAAAAAAAAAATCCACAATATCTGGAGGACAACACGATTCTAGAAGAAGATACTCTGGAAGAACTTCAAAACAGGTCTGTTTTAATTGGGCAGGGGTGTCGTCTGCTGAACCCAGACTGCAGCGCAGGAAGACCGGGGCAGGGAGCTGGAGCAGGGAGCTGAAACAGGAGTCGGAACAGGAGTGGGAGCGTTGTGCTTTTCACACACCTGGGAGTCTTCTGGGAGCCTCTTGGGCCAATCTGTCCTGATTGTGGGCAGGTGGTTTGAAGGGTCTGCCTTTTGTGGGGGGTAGATTGTGAACCACTGAACCCCTAATGAGCATCAGACCTAGCTGCCATTACACAACATCCTAGGGTGATCAATCAGCAGGACTGATCAGCACCAGAAATAATTCAATCAGCAGAACTGCCCAGCACCTGACATAATTCAATCAGCAGAACTGCCCAGTTCCTGAAATAACTCAATCAGCAGAACTGCCCCAGGGCAAATTAAAGCAGCTGTCCCACATTTGCCTTAAACAGACCTCACACCTTTAAAAAAAATGAATAAAAAACCAAAGGGAGCTCTCACCATAGACAAATTTTATGGAGAGAGGGAAGAACAGACCTCAAATCCTCAGGCCCCTAAAAGGTAAAGCAACTCCAGAAAAAGCCCCAAAGAGAGACATAAACTGGTCTCCATGTCACAAGGCTTTCTTTGAACATTGCATAAAAAATCTTAAGAGAGTTAGAAGAAACATGGGGAAACGAAATGAGATCACTGCAAAATAAAATAGAAAAAATGGAAAAAGAATGCAATGAACAAAAAAATGTAAATGGTCAATTGCAAAAGGAACTAAAAACAGTAACTGAACACAATAAGACATTAAAAATTAGAATCAAACAATTGGAAATGAATGACTCATCAAGACTTCAAGAATCAAACAAAAACAAAAAAAAATGAAAAGATAGAGAAAAACATGAAATATCTCCTAGGATAAACAACTGACCTGGAAAATAGCTCTAGGAGAGACAATCTAAGGATTATCGGGCTTGCTGAAAGCCATGATGAAAAAAAGAACCTAGAAACTATCTTCCAGGAAATGATAAAAGAAAACTGCCCTGATATTTTAGACCCAGAAGGCAAAATACTCCTTGAAACAATCCACCGATCACCTCCTGAAAGAAACCCAAAAATTAAGTCCCCCAGAAATATCGTGGCTAAATTCCAGAACTATCATACCAAGGAAAAGATATTATGAGAAGCCAGAAAGAAACAATTTAAATATCGGGGAGCCACAATTAGGATCACACAGGACCTAGCAGCTTCTACTTTGAAGGATCAAAGGGCCTGGAATCAGATATTCCGAAGGGCAAAGGAACTTGGATTACAGCCAAGAATAAGTTACCCAGCTAGAATGAGCATTATCTTCCAGGGTAGAAGATGGTCATTCAATGATATAGGAGAATTTCACCAATTTCTACTGAAAAGACCAGAACTGAACAACAAATTTGATCTACAAACACAGAACACAAGAGAAACATAAAAAGGTAACTAGAAAAAAAAACTATTGAGAACTATATTTATGTTATAGATACTTATAGAATGAGGGTTGATTTTATGAATCTATTATTACATTATGATTGTGATATAATTACTGTGATTTTATGATTATTTTGATATGATTATTGTGATTTTATGATTAGTATGATATGATAAACTGAAAAAGAAATTAGAGGTAAAAAAGAGAACACTGGAAGAAGAGGAAAAGGAGGTAAAATAAGGGAAATTACATCACATGTAGAAGCAAAGAAAACCTATAATGATTGAGGGGAAAAAAGGGAGGGGAATGAGAATTGGGTTAATCTCCATCGCATCAATTTGGCTCTGAGGGAATAATAGACATACTTGTAAGGAAACAGGAGGGAAAGGGGGGAAAAAAGGGGTGGGTGGGGCTC
>JAJPUD010018959.1:0-27527 GCA_023553655.1 Myrmecobius fasciatus
AGCATCAGTTCATGCAAGTCTCTCCAATCCTCTCTGAAATCCTCCTGTTGGTCATTTCTTACAGAACAATAATATTCCATAACATTCATATACCATAATTTATTCAGCCATTCTCCAATTGATGGGCATCTTTTCAATTTCCAGTTTCTTGCCACTACAAAAAGGGCTGCCACAAACATTTTTGCACATGTGGGTCCCTTTCCCTCCTTAAAAATCTCTTTGGGATATAGGCCCAGTAGAAACACTGCTGGGTCAAAGGGTATGCACTGTTTGATAACTCTTTGAGCATAGCTCCAAATTGCTCTCCAGAATGGTTGGATCCGTTCACAGTTCCACCAACAATGTATCAGTGTCCCAGTTTTCCCACATCCCCTCCAACAGCTATCATTATCATTTCCTGTCATTTTAGCCAATCTGACAGGTGTGTAGTGGTATCTCAGAGTTGTCTTAATTTGCATTTCTCTGATCAATAGTGACTTGGAGCACCTTTTCATGTGACCGGAAATAGTTTCAATTTCTTCGTCTGAAAATTGTCTGTTCATATCTTTTGACCATTTGTCAATTGGAGAATGGCTTGAATTCTTATATATTTGAGTCAATTCTCTATATATTTTAGAAATGAGGCCTTTATCAGAACCTTTGGATGTAAAAATATTTTCCCAGTTTACTGCTACCCTTCTAATCTTGTCTGCATTCATTTTGTTTGTACAAAAACTTTTTAACTTGATATAGTCAAACTTATCTATTTTGTGATTAATGATGACCTCTAGTTCTTCTTTGGTCACAAATTCCTTCCCCCTCCACAGGTCTGAGAGGTAAACCATCCTACATTGTTCTAATTTGTTTATAATATCATTCTTTATGCCTAGATCATGAATCCATTTTGACCTTATCTTGGTATATGGTGTTAGGTGTGGGTCAATGCCTAATTTCTTCCAGACTAGTTTCCAATTATCCCAGCAGTTTTTGTCAAATAGTGAGTTTTTATCCCAAAAACTGGGGTCTTTGGGTTTATCGAACACTAGATTACAATTGTCATTGAGTATTTTGTTCTGTGAACCTAACCTATTCCACTGATCCACTACTCTATTTCTTATCCAGTACCAAATGGTTTTGGTGACCACTGCTTTATAATATAGTTTTAGATCTGGTGCAGCTAGGCCACCCTCATTTGCATTTTTTTTCATTAATTCCCTTGAAATTCTTGACCTTTTGTTTTTCCAGATGAATTTTGTCATTATTTTTTCTAGTTCAGTTAAATAATCTCTTGGGAGTTTGATTGGTATAGCACTAAATAGATAGATTAGTTTAGGTAGTATTGCCATCTTTATTATATTCGCTCGACCTATCCAAGAGCACTTGATGTTTTTCCAATTGTTTAGATCTGACTTTATTTGTGTGGAGAGTGTTTTGTAGTTTTGCTCATATAGATCCTGACTTTCCCTTGGCAGATATATTCCCAAATATTTTATACTATCGATAGTTATTTTGAATGGAATTTCTCTTTGTATCTCTTGCTGTTGCATTTTGTTGGTGATGTATAAAAATGCTGATGATTTATGTGGATTTATTTTGTATCCTGCAACTTTGCTAAAGTTGTGGATTAATTCTAATAGTTTTTTAGTTGATTCTCTAGGGTTCTCTAAGTAGACCATCATATCATCTGCAAAGAGTGATAATTTCGTTTCCTCATGACCTACTCTAATTCCTTTAATCTCTTTTTCTTGTCTTATTGCCAAGGCTAGCATTTCTAATACAATATTGAACAGTAATGGTGATAGTGGACAACCTTGTTTCACCCCTGATCTTATTGGGAATGGTTCCAGTTTATCACCATTACATATGATGCGAGCTGATGGTTTTAAATAGATGCTACCGACTATTTTAAGGAAAAGTCCATTAATTCCTATACTCTCTAATGTTTTTAATAGGAATGGATGTTGAATTTTATCAAATGCTTTTTCTGCATCTATTGAGATTATCATATGGTTTTTGTTAGTTTGGTTATTAATATAGTCAATTATGTTAATAGTTTTCCTAATATTGAACCATCCCTGCATTCCTGGTATAAATCCTACTTGGTCATGGTGTATTATTCTAGGAATGATTTTCTGTAATCTCTTTGCTAATATTTTATTTAAGATTTTTGCATCAATATTCATTAAGGAGATTGGTCTATAATTTTCTTTCTCTGTTTTTGTTTTACCTGGTTTAGGTATCAGTACCATGTCTGTATCATAAAAAGAGTTTGGTAGGAGTCCTTCATTCCCTATTTTTTCGAATAGTTTATATAATATTGGAGTTAACTGTTCTTTAAATGTTTGGTAGAATTCACATGTAAATCCATCTGGTCCTGGGGATTTTTTCTTAGGGAGTTGATTAATGACTTGTTCTATTTCTTTTTCTGAAATGGGACTATTTAAGTAATTTATTTCCTCTTCTGTTAATCTGGGCAATCTATATTTTTGTAGATATTCCTCCATTTCACTTAGGTTATCAAATTTATTGGTATACAGTTGGGCAAAGTAACTCCTGATTATTGCTCTAATTTCCTCTTCATTGGTGGAGGGTTCTCCCTTTTCATTTTTGAGACTAACAATTTGATTTTCCTCTTTCCTTTTTCTAATTAAATTAACTAGAGGTTTATCTATTTTGTTGGTTTTTTCATAAAACCAACTTTTAGTTTTATTTATTAATTCAATAGTTTTTTTACTTTCAATTTTACTAATCTCTCCTTTTATTTTTAGGATTTCAAGTTTGGTATTTGATTGGGGGTTTTTAATTTGTTCTTTCTCTAGCTTTTTTAGTTGAAAGCCCAATTCATTGATTTTCTCTTTTTCTATTTTATGCAAATAAGCATCTAGAGATATAAAATTTCCCCTTATTACCACTTTGGCTGTATCCCATAAATTTTGGTATGTGGTCTCATTATTGTCATTCTCTTGAATGAAATTAGTAATTGTGTCTGTAATTTGCTGTTTCACCCATTCATTCTTTAGAATAAAATTATTTAGTTTCCAATTGGTTTTTGGTCTATTTTCTCCTGGCCTTATATTGCATGTGATTTTTATTCCGTCATGATCTGAAAAAAATGCATTTATTATTTCTGCCTTCCTGCATTTGATTTTGAGGTTTTTGTGTCCTAGCACATGGTCAATTTTTGTATAAGTTCCATGGACTGCTGAGAAAAAAGTAAACTCCTTTCTGTCTCCATTTAATTTCCTCCAAAGATCTATCATACCTAACTTTTCTAACATTTTGTTTACCTCCTTAACTTCTTTCTTATTTATTTTGTGGTTTGATTTATCAAGTTCTGAGAGAGGGAGGTTGAGATCCCCCACTATTATAGTTTTGCTGTCTATTTCTTCTTGCATCTCTCTGAACTTTTCCTCTAGGAATTTCCATGCTATACCACTTGGTGCATATATGTTTAGTATTGATATTGCTTCATCATCTATGGTACCCTTTAGGAAGATATAATTTCCTTCTTTGTCTCTTTTAATTAAGTCTATCTTTGCTTTTACTTGGTCTGAGATCAGGATTGCTACCCCTGCTTTTTTTTGTTCACCTGAAGCATAATAGATTCTGCTCCAGCCTTTTACCTTCACCCTGTATGTATCTCTATGTTTTAGATGTGTTTCTTGTATACAACATATTGTTGGATTCTGGTTTTTAATCCACTCTGCTATCTGCTTCTGCTTTAAGGTAGAGTTCATTCCATTCACATTCACAGTTAAAATAACTAATTCTGTATTTCCTGTCATCTTATTTACCCTAACTTATGCTTTTCTCTTTCTTATCCCCTTTCCCTCCTCCCTACTATTTTGCTTTTGAAAACCACTTCCCTCAAACAATCCTTCCCCTTTAGAGCCCCACCCACTCCCTTTTTCCCCCCTTTCCCTCCAGTTTCCTTATAAGTACGTCTATTATTCCCTCTGAGCCAAATCTGATGAGATGGAGATTAACCCAATTCTCATTCCCCTCCCTTTTCTCCCCTCAATCATTATAGGTTTTCTTTGCCTCTACATGAGATGTAATTTCCCTTATTTTACCTCCTTTTCCTCTTCTTCCAGTGTTATCCCTTTTCTACCTCTAATTTCTTTTTCAGTTTATCATATCATAAGATTCATAAAATCACAATAAACATATAATAATAATCATAAAATCACAGTAATCATATGATAATAATCATAAAATCACAGTAATCATATCATAATAATGTAATAATCAATTCATAAAATCAACCCTCATTCTATAAGTATCTATAACATAAATATAGTTCTCAAGAGTTATTTTTTCTTGTTACCTTTTTATGTTTCTTTTGTGTTCTGTGTTTGTAGATCAAATTTTTTGTTCAGTTCTGGTCTTTTCAGTAGAAATAGGTGAAATTCTCCTATATCATTGAAAGACCATCTTCTTCCCTGGAAGATAATGCTCATTCTAGCTGGGTAACTTATTCTTGGCTGTAATCCAAGTTCCTTTGCCCTTAGGAATATCTGATTCCAGGCCCTTCGATCCTTCAAAGTAGAAGCTGCTAGGTCCTGTGTGATCCTAATTGTAGCTCCCCGATATTTAAATTGTTTCTTTCTGGCTTCTTGTAATATCTTTTCCTTGGTATGATAGTTCTGGAATTTAGCCACGATATTTCTGGGGGACTTAATTTTTGGGTTTCTTTCAGGAGGTGATCGGTGGATTGTTTCAAGGAGTACCACACATATGTTATGCAAATAAAATTTTTTTTAAAAAAAAAGGAAGATGAGTCTTCCTATGCACTGTGTCACCTAGCTGCTCCATTTATCACTTCACACCAAGACTGAGCCTCCTGGTCTGTCTTCCTGCCTCAAGTTTCTCCCCATCCCTACTCCACTGATAAAGTGATCTTTGTCAAGCATGGCTTTCACTATGTCATCCCTGTCCCTACTCAAGCAACTCTAGTAGTTCCCTCTTACCTCCAGGATCAAATATAAAACTCTCTGTTGACTTTTAAAATCCTTCATGCCCTGAGTTCTCCTCCCCTTCCAATGTCCTTACACTTTATCCCTCTCTTCATACTTGAAACAATCCAGTAACATTGGTTTTCTTGCTATTTCTCACCCACATTGCTCCTACTCCCCACCCTTTACCTTGTTCACTATATATCCCCTATGCTTGAAATACTCTTCTTTCCTTACCTCTACTTCTTGGTTTCTTTCAAGATCAGACCCAGTTCCATCATCTAGAAGACGCCTTTCCCAGTCCCTATCCCCTTACCATTGCAAATGACTTCTAAGATTACCTCCCATCACACTGCCTCCCCTAGAATGTGAATTCCATTTAGGGAAGGACAGTGTTTTTGCCTTTTCTTGTTTCCCTAGTGCTCAACACAGTTTCTGACACATAGTGAGCACTTAAGAGATGCTTATTGACTGATTGATTTATCTATAATTGCGATCTAGGAAGCATTATAATTGGGACTTAAAATGTTAGAGATGGCAGAGAAAATGAAGAAAAAACATTGATATTTGGTTCCCATCTGTCTCAAGAGTAAACTAAAAATCTACTTAGCTTCTTGCTACAGTAACAATCCATGGATTTATAAGTTTTCTAGAAGAAAAATGATGTATTAGACCTTTCCTGCTTTTACAGACTAGCTTTCCCTATTGACATTCCCTATTCTAACTAATTTAAACACATTTCACAATCATTGTGTACCTTAGTTTATCTGTTCTGTTGGATGACTTTTTTTTTTTTTTTTGGCTGAGACAATTGCATTAAGTGACTTGCCCAGGATCACACAGCTAGGAAGTGTTAAGTGTCTGATGCCAGATTTGAACTCAGGTCCTCCTGACTTCAGGGCTGGCGCTCTATCCACTGCGTCACCTAGCTGCCCCTTATCTGTTCTGTTGGATAGAATAATCAATACTGCTCACTGGGATCATGTCTGTGCTTAGAGATCCTTGAATTCAAATTTCTGACATGTCAGAACCAAAATTCTTTTCCTTTTTCTAGCCTAGCTAAAATAAAACAAAACAACTTTCTGAACTGCAGTTCAATTTAATTCAATTCAGTAACCATTTTCTTAAATGCTTGATAATGTGAAGAGTCCTTCATAAATCACTGGGGAAAGTAAAAAGAGGACAAAGCAAGATACAGTCTAGAAGAGAAGAAATCAACAGAATTAAGAGTAGGGGAAGGCAATGTAAACTGTCTTAGGAGAGTATGAGGCATGTTTTTAAATATTACTGTTAGTAAAAAATGATTAATGATCAAGGCTTTATTAAGCACTTATTATGCTTGCTAGGGCAGCTAGGCGGTATAGTGCACAAGGCACCAGTCTAGTGTCAGGAAGACCTGAATTTAAATTTGACCTCAGACATTTACTAGTTGTGTGTGACCCTGGATAACTCACTGAATCATGTATGCCTCCTTAGTGACTTTTCATATTACTGGGAGAGAAAATCTCTCTCTCTCTCTGTATATATATACACATACATATGTATATATGTATATATATGTGTAGAGTGTAGCAAGGATTGAATTGATATGCACTTCATTAAATAAAAATGAGGGCATATCTGTGGGGGAACATCCCAAAGAACATGTGTACAGCTGGTCTGATCTGCTCTGGCCATTTCTGATTTTGTCCTAAGATGATACAACAACCCCTTATGGGAGGGAAGGATTACAAAATAATCCTCTAGTTGCTTCTTTAGTCCCCATACATCCTTTCTAAGCTTCATTTCTGACTCTCATCTAGGACTTTCTCTATAATTCCTTAGAAATCTCTCTCCCTTAAATTGTGAACTGATCCATTCATTCTGGAGAGGAATTTGGAATATGCTCAGAGTGCTATCAAACTTGTATACTTTTTGATCCAGCAATATTACTACGAGGTCTGTATCCCAAAGAAATTTTAACAAAATACAAAAATATTTCCAGAAACTTTTTTTGTGGTGGTAAATAATTGGACATTGAGGAGTTGCCCATCAAGTGGGGAATGGCTGAATAAATTGTGGTATATAATTGTGATGGAATATTATTATACTATGAGAAATAATGAGCAGGATGCCTTCAGAAAAAAAAAACTGGAAAGACTTATGGAAACTAATGCAGAGTGAAGCAAGTAGAATTTGGAGAACATTGTATGTAGTGACAACAACATTGTACAATGAACAATTTGAATAACTTAGCTATTCTCAGCAATACAGTGATCAAAGACAATCCTAAAGAACTCATGATAAAAAATGCTGTCACCTCCAGGGAAAGAACTGATGGAATCTGAATGCAGACTGAAGCATACAATTTTTCACTTTGCAGGGTGGGGCATGTTAAAGTTTTCTTCTAGAAAATTAATATTATGGAAATATATTTTACATGATTGCACATGATTGCCCATAACCTATATCAGATTTCTTATTATCTCAGGGAGGGGGGAAGAAAAAGAGGGAAAGAAAATTTGGAACTCAAAGTTTTTTTTTTAAATGAATGTTAAAAATTGTTTTTATCACCACCTCAAGGAGATCCTTTGGGGAAAACACATAGGAATATTATTGCCAAATTTTGAAACCCCCAGATCAAAGGGAAAACTTTGCAAGACACAACAACAAAAACAAAAAAAAAATTCAAATATGCTAGAGTTACAATTAGAATTGTACAGGACTTATCAGCAGCCACAATAAAAGATGACAGGTGCTGGAATAATATATATTGGCAATCAAAAAAATATCACATAGAGCAAAATTGTCTATTATATTGAATGAAAAAATGAATATTCAACAAACTTGCAGATTTTCAGCACTTTGTTTCAACCAAATTGGAACTTAATAGAAAATTTAACATATAAGAGCCAATATAAAGATTAATTTCAAAGAACTCAGCATGGACAAATCATTTATGTATTGTACGTGGAAATGTAAACCATATATTTAAGATTAACATCAGTAATTAGGTAGCTCAAAAGAAAAGATTAGGGCAGAGTTGAGTATGGTCTGATTCTAAAAAACAATACTCTCTAGGAAAAGATAAAAATAGTAATTATGTCATACAAATGAGGTGCAGAGGAAGAGCCAAAAGAGAGGCATTGGGGTCAGGGAAAGGAGGAGAAGAGAACTTGTTCTGAAAATCTGCTCATATCATGAATGGGTTAAATAAAGAATACTACATATATATGCCATAAAGGGCATAGCATCCTCCAAAACTTATATAAGTTCCCTTATAAGGGGGGGAAGGAATGGGATAAGATGGGATATAGAAGAATGTGAAGATTTATGGCAGTGGATGTAGATTAGTGAGAAAAAGAAAAGGGGAAAAAGGAGAGGGAGAAGATAAGGCAGGGATAAATGGGGAAGGGGAAATTAAGTAATAGCAAGGCAAATTAAAGAGCAGAATTAAAGTAGAAGAGTTAGCAGGCATAGGAAATTAGAGATATACACAAACACTACAACAACGATCAGGAATAAAATTTATTAGAAAAAAAGGTAGATATATATTTTTATATATAATTAATTAATATAAATAAATTATAATCCAATTATAATAAATAATATAATAAAAATAGTTCAACTAGAATAAATAAATATTAATTTATATATATATATATATTAATATATATATATATCCTTTCTGCTTGGACTTGTATTTCCAAGGCTCAGCACAATACCTTGCACGTAATAAGTGCTTATTACATGCTTGTTGACTTGATAGTCACCTGGTCTTTTTTACCTATTCTTAATCACTCATTGAGCTTTGCCTCAGTCAAACTGAGACCCGTTAAGCTTAAAAAGACCAAGGTCTCCCAGTGCATACAGGACCATCTCCCGTTATCCTGATCTATATCTTGCCATTGAATCCAGATGTCCCGGGCAGAGAAAGTGATACTGGTGACTTTGCACACCCTCCTTACTTAAATCCAATTCACCTGCATGTCATAGTATCACTTCCCTGATGTCATGGTCCTCTGAGAATGAAGGACAAGAAAGAAAGGGATGAGTCAAAAAGAATTGCCAACTGAGCAGAAAGAGCCACCCACTTAGAAGAATTTAATAGGAGAGACTGCTTCTACTATCAACGTCACTTTTGTCTGTTGGGTATGTCAGGATCCTTTGAACTTCTCCTTCAGATTTCCATAGAGGAGAAAAAGGAAAAATCTACCTATCTGTTACTTGCCACCTTCCCTGGCAAATATTGTGACTACTCACTCATGGTAGCAAAAGTATATACTACCTAGTTGAGTTGGAAACCAAACCTCAAGTCTCTGGTTGCCTGTTTCAGCTTAGGCAATATCATTATTGCTTTGAGAAGTGGGGACTTCCTGGGTCTGAGGGCTGAAGGCTAAGCAGGTGGATGAGCCCAGGTTGTGCACACCTGACTTTCAAGAAGATGGCAGTCTCTAAATGAATTATTTGGATTCTACAGATTTAAAATGAAAGTGAAATACCCATTCAGAGATTTTTCAAAGTTTCATATTTTAAATTTAACAGGGACTGGCCAATGAAAGACCAGCCCTTAAGAACGAACAAACTTTAATGTAAACTTCAGAGCCTGAGTAGGTATTCTTTGATGATTTCCTTCACTTATCTCTGGTAAAAAATTGGCTACTGAGCTAGAATTGAGCATGCGTTCAAACGGCTCTCAATGGAATAACTCAAGCTTCTCATTTCTTCTTGTAATGGAGGGAAGACATGCTGCCTTTAGAGTCAGAATGGTATTAGCCTTTCTGAGCTTCAAGAAGAGATCTAGGAGGGCAGCTAGGTGGTGCAATGGATAGAGCACCAGCCCTGAAGTCAGGAGGACCTGAATTCAAATCTTGTCTCAGACATTTCCTAGCTGTGTGACCCTGAGCAAGTCACTTAACCCCAATTGCCTAAAACAACAACAACAAAAAATCTAGCAAAGCAGAAATACTTTGGGCAATAACAGTAGAATTCTTTTTGTCCCATGTTTTTGTAATAGTAATCACATTATACTTCAGCATTTGCAAAGATTTCCATATATTGGGATCTCATACATATGGGTACTCTCTCCAACAAGACAAATCACAACCCAACTATGCCTTCTCATCTTGGGTGAATCTTACCCATGTCCTCTAATAAATCCTCAAGAAGTCCAGCCAACATTCTGGGCATCTTCCTTTGGGCCATAACATTCTATAAATACTCTTAGACAGGAAAAGGGCTAAAAATGAGCCCAAAAAACTTAAAAAAAAAAAAAAACCTAAACAAACCAAAGTGCATGTCCATCATCCATGGTTTGGGAAATAACTAAAGAAATTCATGGGGGTACATGAATATAATGGGAAATTACTGAATTGTAAGAAGTGATAACTATAAAGAAAGCAGAAAAGCCTAGGAAAACTTATATGAACCAGTGCAAAGAGAAGTAAGCAGAACCAAGACAACAGCATGTACAAGAGCAGCAATATAAATGGAAAGAACAACAAAATAATTACAAAAGGAAAGTGACTATTTTGAAATTATAACAATCTACTTGGTCCCAAAGAGAAGAGAAAATATATTTTTCTTCCTTCTTTTGGAGCTAAAGCACTAGTGCTCTAGAATACTGTAGGATTGGATTGATGATTGATGTTAGTTTTTTTTTTTTTTTGAACTTTCTCTCTCTCTCTGTCTCTGTTCTTTATAACAAGAGATGGTTCCTGAGGAGAGAAGGGAGAAGGATGCATTTGGAAATAAACGTGATGTAAAAAACAAAGATAAAAATTAAAAATCTCTTTCAAAAGAAGTGAAAAGTGGTATATTTCATTTTTGAATAAAAATGCATTTTTGAATAAATTGAATAAATTTCTTTTTCATTAAAATGGGGGATCCATTGGCCAGACTTTCATTAATATGTAAGTTTCTTAAGAGAATGAACCATGCCTCATTCAATCAATCAATCCATAAATATTTATTATGTGCCTACTATATGCCGGGCACTCTGCCAGCAACTGAAGATTGTTGTTGTCCTGTCATTTCAGTCATTTCCAACTCTTCGTGACCCCATTTGGGTTTTTCTTGGAAAAGATACTGAAATGTTTTGCCATTTCCTTCTCCAGCTCATTTTATAGATGTGGAAACTGAGGCAAACAGTGACAGACCCAGGGTCACACAGCTAGTAAGTGTCTGAGATCAGATTCAAACTCAGGAATATGAGTCTTCTGCTTCTAAGGCTCAGCACCCTATCTACTATTAAGACATTTCCTGTATTTTACAGGAAGTTTACAACCTATTATGATGAATCTTTGCATTTCCTCTAGTATCTGAACCTAAGGGCACCTAATAATTGTTTTTAAATGACTACATGACTATTGTAGGAATAAATGATCTGGAGCCTGAGATTATAATATAATAGATCTCAAAGTTATAATAGACCCCTAAGTTTTATGGTTTGTGTTGAACCCTGGCTGGCATAGGTGCCACCATTAGGTGGCAGCACAGGGCATGTCTTTAGTTCTTTGCATTTGAAGTTGATTTGGAAAACTCAACTTCTCTGGTTTAGGGAGATCCAATACCCCCAAGAAGAACATGAGGAAGGCTCATTCCCATGGAATTACAACTGGATGTAAAGCAGACTTCTAGGCTTGGAGACCTTCAAGAGATTGGAGGATGGAATGGGAAGGAGGTCTGAGTCTATATTTCAGATCATAGCAAGAAAGGGAAACAATTTTTTGAAATCATCTAGTCCAATCCCCTCTTCTTTCAGTTGTGTGATCCTACCAAGTCACTTAACCCCTTTTGCCTTAGTTTTCTCATCTCTAAAATGGGGATCATAATAGCACCTCCCTTCCCAGGGTTGTTGTAAGACTCCAAAGAGATAATATTTGTAAAAGGCTTAGCACAGTGCTTGGAACCTAGTTAATAATACTTTTTTCTCTATTTCCTCATATCATTCTACCACATAAATTTCATTGTCAAGGTAATGGAGTTCAGAAACAGTTTATTTATTTTTACTGTGTGCTTCTCTTCCCTTTATGCTACTGATTAAATCCTCTCTTTTCTATTCATCTCTTCTCTCCTCTCCTTTTTTCTTCACTATTCTCCTCACCTTTTCTTCTCTCCTTCCCTTCTCTTCTCTTTGCCCCTTTTTAATTTCCTTATCTTTTTTATTGCTTGACCTTTCAATGATGGCAGGCAGCTCTCTAAGACTACATGCCCCAGTATAATTGCTGATCTCCCACAACAGAAGAATTTTCTTCATTGCAAGCTCCCTATACCAATGAAATCATAGGTCTCCCAAAAAAGTAAATAAAACTTAATTTCACATGATACTTTTTGGCTTACAAAACCCCATGATCCTGTGGGGAAGAGAGGTAATAAAAATATTATTATTCCCATTTTATGGATTAGAAAACCAAGGCTCTGAGAGATTAAAGCCCAGGGTTTGGCAAGTGGTAGAACCAGAATTTAAACCCAGATTTTTTTTACTCTCATTTTTGACAACATATCACCAATCTTACCCTACTTAACAGACTTATTTATCTACTTATTAAAACTATTGTATACATGAAATGATATACTACTGGTTATACAGAAAAGAAAACAAAAATAAAGACGGATCCATCCAGGGAGGAGTTTACAATCTAGCTTCTATTTTTATAGCATGAAAATAATTACAAAGCAATGTGTCCTTAATTGCACATGAAATGCTTTAGTACAGACTGACTTCATCAACCCTTGAGGATGTGTCAGTAGGTGACCTCCAGGTGGGGTTAATCAGTGAAAGCTTCCTGAAGGTGTTTTCAGCTGGGCCTTGAAGGAGGTGATAAAATTGGTTGGCAGAGAGAAAATGGGAGGATACTTAATCTTAAACACTCTTTTAAAAAAATTAAAAAGCATTTATTTTCTCTCCTTCAACTGAAAAAAAAAAAAAGAAAGAAAGAAACCCTTATAGTAACTATGCATAATCAAGCCAAATAAATTCTCATATAGGTCAGGTCCAAAAATATGTTTTTGTCATTGATCCTTTTGAATATGGTTGATCATTGCCTAGTTTTTAAGTCTTTCAGTTTGTTTTTACAAGGTTGTTGTTACACTATTAACTCATTTTACTCTTTATTGGTTTATGCATCTCCCCAGGTATCTCTGAAACAATCTCTTTTGTCATTTCTTATAATATAATAGTGTTCCATTGCTCCCATATGCCATAATTTGTTCAGCTGTTTCCCAAATAATGGGCTTCCTTTTAGACTCCAGTTCTATGCCACTGCAAAAATAAACCATTATAAATATTTTTGTACATAGAAATCTTTGCTCCCTTTCTTTGATCTCTTTAGGGTATAGGCTTAAAACTTGCATTGCTGGGTTAAAGAGTACTGCTTACTGACTCTGGGAGCATCATGGCAAACTGTAATTCCAGAATGATTATACCAAGTCACAACTGCAATAGTACGTTAATATGATTATTTTTCCATAGCCCTTGTGACATTTGTCATTTCCATTTTTTTTGGTCATTTTTATAAATTGATGATGAGTTAAAATTTCAGTTGCTTTAATTTGCATTTCTCTAGTTAGTAAGCTTTTGGAGTATTTTTACACATTTATTCCCTTGAGATCTGCCTCTTCTTATCAGTTGACCATTTACTGTTTGGAGCATGACTCCTTTTTAAGCCAAAGTACTCTTAGGAAGGGACAGCCCAGTGGCACAGTGGATAGAACCTCAGGTCTGGAGTCAAGAAGACCTGAGTTCAGATGTGCCTTCAGATATTTACTATCTGTGTGACTCTGGGCAAGTCACTCAACCCCATTTCTCAGTTTTCTCATTTATAAAATGAATTGGGGAAGAAAAGGCAAAACATTCAAGTATCTTTGCCAAGAAAACTCTAAATGGAGATGCTGAGAATTGGACACAAATGAAGTTACTGAACAACTTAAGAAGAAATAAATGAGTTCACTTTAAGCAAGGGGTAAGAAGTAGATGGAATATTATGACAGAGAGGTGATAGACTCCTGATTCAAAATGAGGCATACATTTTGAGTGAGGAAATGAAGTGGGTTTTTTTGTTTGTTTGTTTGTTTGTTTGTCATTTGGTGGGAAGAAGGAGAAAAAAATAAATGCTTCTAATTGAAAAAAAAAAGCAAAGGTTTAAAAAAAGAAGTAGATGGTGTTAAACACTGCATTCATTTCATTTTACCACTGGTCTTTCCTTTTGTTTTCTGCACTCTGATTTGCACAAACCTAATACCACTTTCCACCCCTGTTCTTTGGGCTATTGTGAAACATTTTATTTTAGTAAGTGATTATTAGCATGATTCCTTCAAAAATGGCCACATCCAAACATATAAATAAGTCAGTTTATATCTTTGGACTCATTCCAAACAGGTATCCATCTCTCTCATTTGTAGGTGTGCAGATAGAGTATCCCAGGTGTGTGTGCATGCCCTAATAGTCCAGCAGCTCCTTTGACATGATGGGGCTGCCTGACATCTGCTAAAGGTGGAGGCAGCTTTCCATGTGTCTGGAGGCTTTGGTCACTGAAACCTTATTTATTTCTCCCGGTTATGTTCTTAGATTCTCACTCCCCTGCCCTCTATCACTTCCATGGGATTCTGGTATGAGAGGAAGAAGACATGTCTAGTTAATTGCTCCCATCTTCTCTTCATGTTCCTTTTGGGGAGACACAATTCCCAACAGGGTTGAGTGGTCCTTCATCATCGGTCCTCTTGAATATTGTTGATCATTGCATTGACCAGAGTTGTTAAGTCTGCTTAATTTTATTTTTACAATGTTATAAATGAGATGTTTCTTATTTTTTTCTTCTTACTCCCAAAAGACTCCATTCCTGCCCAGATACTCCCATACAATCAAGTCAGGGGAAAAAAATTAACTAAACATATTTTTCCTTTTTGGCTTCTCTGACCATTTTGCTTTCCGTGACTCAAACCACTTCAAAATAACCTTGGGACACTCTCTGGAATGGGCAAAGCAGGCAAAAAATTCAAATTTTAAATTTTAAATGGGTTACCAGTTTTTTAGCCCCATTCATTGCCCTTCAGGGCAAAATGTGGGACTAGGAAATTGGGGTCCATTCAGAAAGATTTTTTTTTTTTAGCCAAGAAGATGAATCTGAAGAGATTGTTCTATATTTTAGAGCAGGGGTAGGGAGCATTCAACCTGTGAGCTGTATAAGACCCACGAAAGACCCATTTGCTAATACAACAGCAAGCAATGATGAGCTGAAAACTATATAGAACAACCTCTTACTCCTAGAATTTTATAAACTGATAATTTTGAATAGCCCAAGATTCAAAATGGCCTTTGGCAGAAAAAAAAATGTTCCCCATCCCTGTTTTAGAGGAAAGGAAAGGGCTTCATCAAAAACAATTTTGCTCTTTTTTTAAAAAAAAAATATTTATTTATTTATTTTTAATAAAGCTTTTTATTTACAAAACATATGAGTGATTTTTCTACATTGACCTTTGCAAAAACTTTTTTTTCCCAAGCTTTTCCCCTCCTTCCCCCCACCCCCACCCCTAGATGACAGGGAATCTAATACATGCTAAATAGGATAAATTATATGACAAATACAATACATGTATACATATCTATACAGTTATATTACTGCACAAGAAACATCAGATCTAGAAAGAGAAGAAGAAAAAACAACCTAAGAAGGAAAACAAAATGCATGGAAATATTCACAGAAAGCGTTAAAATGCTGTGTTGTGGTTCACACTCAGTTCCCACAGCCTCTCTCTGGATGTATATGACTATCTTCATTGCTGAACAACTGGTTTGAATCACATCATTGTTGAGGAGAACCATGTCCATCAAAATTGATCATCATATTGTCTTGTTGCTGTGTATAATGTTCTCCTGGTTCTGCTGATTTCACTCAGCATCAGTTCATGCAAGTCTCTCCAATCCTCTCTGAAATCCTCCTGCTGGTCGTTTCTTACAGAACAATAATATTCCATAACATTCATATACCATAATTTATTCAGCCACTCTCCAATTGATGGGCATCCTTTCAATTTCCAGTTTCTTGCCACTACAAAAAGGGCTGCCACAAACATTTTTGCACATGTGGGTCCCTTTCCCTCCTTTAAGATCTCTTTGGGATATAGGCCCAGTAGAAACACTGCTGGGTCAAATGGTATGCACAGTTTGATAACTTTTTGAGCATAGTTCCAAATTGCTCTCCAGAGTGGTTGGATCCGTTCACAGTTCCACCAACAATGTATTAGAGTCCCAGCTTTCCCACATCCCCTCCAACAGTTATCATTATCATTTCCTGTCATTTTAGCCAATCTGACAGGTGTGTAGTGGTACCTCAGAGTTGTCTTAATTTGCATTTCTCTGATCAATAGTGACTTGGAGCACCTTTTCATGTGACCAGAAATAGTTTCAATTTCTTCGTCTGAAAATTGTCTGTTCATATCTTTTGATCATTTATCAATTGGAGAATGGCTTGAATTCTTATATATTTGAGTCAATTCTCTATATATTTTAGAAATGAGGCCTTTATCAGAACCTTTGGATGTAAAAATATTTTCCCAGTTTACTGCTACCCTTCTAATCTTGTCTGCATTCATTTTGTTTGTACAAAAACTTTTTAACTTGATATAGTCAAACTTATCTATTTTGTGATTAATAGCAATTTTGCAAAACATATTTTTAAGTAAAGTTTTTTTTAATTAAAGTTTTAGTTTCTTTGATGAACAATAATAATGTCCTTTTGACTAATTATTCATTAAGTGTTTTTCTTTAAAAATACTTTTTAAAAAATTCCCCACTGGTATACCCTAATGAAATTTGTTCCCATATCATGGCTGTTCCCTTTGCCATTGTTATAAGACAAGCAGCTTGCTACCATCTGCTTTTGTGTACTAAGGTAAGCAGAAATTCCTTGCATGGGCAGCTTTCTCTGTTGTCTGAGCCTGTCACAAGCAGTGGTCCAAAGCTCCTTCATAAATCGGTTAATCAGATTTCACAAGTGATTAGCTCAAATGTATTTTCAGCTGCTACTTGAAATTACCTGTGATAGGGGGTAAGTAGAACTAAAATCCTGCTGTATCTGCTGCCTCATTGTAGCTTGGAGGTGACCCTGAATTCTCCAAGGCTCTGCCAGAGGTTCTCCCAAGCAAGAAAGGCCCTACGTTTGACTAAGTCAAGGCTTGTCTATATACTTAATGAGGGCAGGGCCCATTTTTCTATCAGCAGTGCCTACCATGGTGTCTGCTACATAGTTAATATTTAAAAATACTTGTTGATTGATTGACCAACCTCACTGATTTATTTTTCTCTTTGACAAAAGAACATTTATTGAGGAGAAGAGGTTACATTCAAAATGAAGAGATAAAATAGGCACCAGAAATGAAATATGAAATTGTTTTGAGAGCAATGGAGTTACTAAGGAAAGGAGTTTGGAAGAAGACATTAAAGCAACCTCACTAAATCTGAAAGGACTCATTACTAGAAAAGACCAACCAAAAGAGATGATTTTTTTGTTTGTTTAACCTCAGACTTTCCTGAAACCATCAATTGTGGTGTGGAGGGGTTTCAACCATTTCAGCCAATGGAATATTCACATCTGTGAAATCATAATTTTTAAAAATAGGGGCTTGAGTATTAATTGGTATTCGGGGATTTATAATTCAGAGGAATAACTCTTCCTCCATTTTTTTGTCTTTTTATCTGCTACCTCTGTGCTATTGTTTCTCCTCAGCTAGCATGTAAAAGTTCCTACCAGAGTTGAGGACCCCAGTGGTAGCATTGCTGTGCTACCATTGCTCAGGAAGCTTCAGCTCTTTTCTCTCAGTCTGTCATCTCAAAGACCATGTATGTCCTTTCCAAAACTTTCAAGTGTCTGCCTTCCAGATCAAAGATCAGAATAGTCTAAATCATTTTCAGGTATGAATGCTTGTCCCTCTCAACTACAAATCCCAAAATGCCACTTAGTTCTCAACTCCCTAATGCATTCTGAAGTACTGGGATGGGGGGAAAGGGAAGACATAGTTTTAGACATGAATATATAGGATCGACAGTGAAGGGAATTTCGAAGTCATTTAATACAATTTTCTGTTTTACAGAAGAGAAAAGCCAAAGGAATTAAATGACTACATAACTAGAGAGCACCATAGTACACTGGGCACTGAACCTAGAATCAGGAAGGCATGCTCATGAGTTCAAATTCAATCTCAGACATTTACTAGCTGTGATCCTAAGTAAGTCATAGGGCCCGTTTGCCTCAGTTTCCTCATCTAGAAAGTGAGCTGGAGAAGAAAATGGCAAACTTCTCCAGTAACTCTGCCATGAAAACCTCAAATGGGGTCACTAAGAGTTGGACACAACTGAGTTTACACAGGAAGAAAGAAGCAAGTATAATCTGAACTCAGGTTCTCTGACCCAAGATCCAATGATGTTTCCTCATCCAACAAGTTCCTGTAGTGGTTTCCTACAGTCTGGGTCCATGAATAGGTATCAGAGTATGAGTTCAGCACCACAGAAGACAAAATAAAGAATTTGAGAGTTTGTTTTCTCAGAGAAATTGAAACGTGTAGCCTACCAGCTAGAGAGATTTGGAAACCCAAACAATCTCCAGGGGCTTGTTTCAAGTGGACAGTCTGAAGCATCCTTCCTGACCTGCTGATGGAAAGCATTGACAGTTTGCTCTGTCTCCTCCTAGAGTCGTTCTGAAGCTGATTGGCAATGTTTATCCGAGATTTGGATCTTAACTATGAAGTTTTAGTTTCATTATTTAAAGGAAACCTCCACCAAAACCCTTTCCTATTGCCATGACATAAAAGTTCTTGGAGAGATTTTCCCTAAAGCACAGGTCTAACTATGTGACTTTCTAGCCCAGCAAATTCCAGTGATTACTTATCACCTCCAGATCAAACACAAATCACTCTGTATAGAATTCAAAACCCCTCACAATTTAACTATCACCTACCTTTCCAGTCTTATTATACATTTCTCTACTTGTATTTTCTGGTTCAGTCAAGCTGGCTTTCTTATTATCCCTCACATGGCATTCTTTCACATGTCTCTGAAGCCCTTCTGCTTTATTTGTTCCTTGTGACTGGAATGGACTCCATTCTCATCTTTATTTCTTAAAATCCCTGCCTTCTTTCAGAGCTCTGCTCAACAAAAACCCCTTGAGTAAGGCTTTTCTTGATTTCTCTTCCCTCATTTGCAAATGCTTCACCATAAACTTACCTTGTATTTACTGTACTTTGTACATACAGAGTGTCCCCAAAATCTTAGTGTGCTTTAAGTGATTATAGCTTAATAGTACATGCACTGTATGGATATGTGTTTTCCCCCTTCATTAAAGATCTTCCAGAATTAAAACTAATAATAATGATTGTGAAATAAAAAATTTAGGCAGATTGTCTCCTAGCAGCTCCTAGCATAGTACCTGGCATGTAGCAGATGTTTATTATCATCGTCTATTATTATTATCATCAATAATAATAGCTAGCATTTATATATCGAGTCAAGGTTTGTATTTGTTCGGTCATTTTTCAGTCATGTCAGACTCTTTGTGGGTCTTCTTGGTTAAAATACTAAAGTATGCCATTTCTTCTCAAGCTCATTTTATGGATGAGGAAACTGAGGTAAACAGGGTTAAATGACAGGGTCACACAGCTAGTAAGGGTCTGAAGCCAAATTTCAACTCAAAAATGAGTCCTCCTGACTCCAGGCTGGTGCTCTGTGCACTCTGATACTGTCTAGCTGCCCACTTTAAGTTTACAAAGAGCTTTACAAATATTATCTCAATGATATCTTGATTGATTGGAGGACTGAAAACTATGCCAGAAGAACCCGGTCTGTCAAGTCCCAGACTGGTGATACTGGTGATGTTACTCACATATGTGTTGCCAGATGATCAGCCTCAAGAACCTTTGAAACCCTCACCCCAGTGTCAGCCACCTGATGATGAAGTCTCTGCCCAAACTAACATTTAAAGACCTTCTATTAAAGTGTATATGCAATTATATACAGCCTTTGTTAGTGAAGGGCATCTCCCATAGGGGAAGCATATGATTCTAGAACTTCAGCAGGAAGAAAACAGAGAACCTGGAAGCATTGAAACCTTAGAGAGATCATCTTTACAAAACATTTTCAGGCTTTATCTATGAACTCAGGGAAGCATCAGCTCTTGATTTATGATATTTTAAAGAGATTTTTTGAACTCTAGCTCAATCTCTCCTCTCCTCTGCCTTTTCCCAATAAAAGCATCAGCTCTTGAATCATCTTGACAAGTATTTAGAGCAGAGACTGAGTTAATGCTTCTTTCTCTCTTCTTGATTCAGAAAGACTTGAATTCAAATCATGCCTCAGATACTGATAAGCACTATGAACTTGGGCAATTAACTTAACCTTTCTCAGCCTCACTTTGCCCATCTGTAAAGCAGGGATAGGGAAGAAATATTTACATAGTACCTACTATGTGCCAGATATTTGCTAAGCACTTTACAAATATTATTTCATTTGATCCTCATAATAATCCTGAAAGGCAGTTAATATAAATTATCCTCATTTTTATAGTTGAACAAAATGAAGCAGAAATAAAGTGACTTGTCCAGGGTTATACAGCTAGAAGTGAACTCAGAATTTGCTGGAATTTTAATTTGAATACAGTTGGAATTTGAACTCAGATCTTCCTGACTCCAGGCACAACACTCTCCATGGTGCTACTTAGCTGTCTATTGGGCCATTGTCTTTTCTGAAAGATGGTGCCTAGATTCAATGAAATAATTCAGAAGAAAGAAAAAGAAAGAAAGACAGGGAGGAAGGAAGGAAGGAAGCAAGAAAGGAAGGGAGGAAGGAAGGAAGGAAGGAAGGGAGGAAGGAAGGAAGGAAGGAAGGAAGGGAGGAAGGAAGGAGGGAGGGAAGGGAAGAAGGGAATAAGAAAAGAATAAAAGAAAGGAAGGAGGGAGGGAGGAAAGGAGGAAAGGAGAGAAGAAAGAACGCCTGTCTTAGAATACCATATAAATTCTAACTTATTATTATTGAGTAATTCAGTTTAGGACTGATATTTGCCTAGCCACACATTTTTTTTTTTTAAATCTAAGACAATGAGTCTTATAGAGAAGCAGGAGTTATCTAAGTTAATCAATGGATGGTTGTCAGTGTATACCTAGAGGAAAGGCTACAAAATCTACCTCGAGAATTTAGATTGTTAGAAAGAACATCAGTGGAAAAGAATGTTGTTCCCAGGTCAAGATCTTCAACTTTAATAAATGAATGTCCTGATTCTAGCTGCCTACTAAGATATAGTAGAAGACCATTCTGAGAAAGAAATGCTAAATTGACTGGACCTTTGGTTCAAGCAAATGACAAAGGCATTCTCCTAGATGAGAGCAAAAAGAATCCAACAAGCAAGTCCATCAAACTAACCATTTTGTAATCTTTATTCTGACACAATTCAGGGACGTATTCTTTATAAGTACAGCTTGGTATAAAAATCCCTTTTCTCCTTTGATGCAGGTAATAGCCCCAGTGAAAGTTATAAAGATGAATTATCTGTCCATCAGCTAGATCAAAGCTTCTTAAACTATGAGTCACAATCCTATATCATATAGCTGAATGTGGAGACCACGAAAAATTTGGCAACATCAAATATTCTGCCAAGATTTAATTCTTTATGTAAAAACAAACATATCCATTGTTAGTATGCAAATTTGCTTTCGTCTTTAATAAATGGCAAAATTATATGTGTACCTAAGGATTGTCCTAAAATAAATTTCTTTATGATTTACTACCAGTAAATGTTGTATTTGCATGCTATTTTCTATATCTATATATCTGAGGTCATGTAAAAATTTCTTGGGTGAAAAGGGATAGTGAGTAGAAAAAAATTTAAGAAGTCCTGAGCTAGATCAGAGATGCGAAATTCACAGCTGTAAAGGTCCCAAATTCTACAAAATTCCAAGCCAGGTTATGATGTTATTGGGAAATATTTAACAAAATAAATAAAAATGCAATACAACACAGGTAATATTAATTTGTAATTTTCTATGTCAGTAAATAAAAAACTAGGTATCACAGTGGAGAGAGTACTGTGCCTAGACTTATCTTCCTGAGTTCAAATTTGGCTGCAGACACATTCTAACTGGATGACCCTGGGCAAGTCACTTAATCCTGTTTTCCTCAGTTTCCTCATCTGTCAAACGAACTGGAGAAAGCCAACCACTCCAGTATCTTTGCCACAAAAACCTCAAATGTGGTCACAGAGTTAGGACTCCAGAAGCCATCTAGTCCAACCCAGATGAGCAAACAAAAGTCCCAGAACATTGTGTACTCAGGTGACCAGTTCCAAGCCCAATGCTCTTTTCCCTCTATTCCAAGTATTGATGTTCTTGACCTTTGGATCTTTTTGTTTGTTTGTTTGTTTTTCCCTCTCAACTGAGTTTGCAATTGAGGGCAGATACATGAACACAAAAGATGACAGGCTGCTTACTAACTACCCAGATGGGGAGGCAAATTTACAAAGTTTTAGTGTTTTAGTGAGGTACATCACTGATACATCACTGAAATAAGAAAATACAACTGTTACCCATTTAATATTTCCCACATCTTTAGGACCTCTCTCACAGATTTAGTACTAGAAAGGGTCTCAGAAGTCACGGAGCTCCAATTCCTCATTTTGTATGTGAGCAAAATACAGCCCAAGGAAGTAACTTCTGGGGGAGTTACCTGACACCACACAGGTGGCTAGCTTGTGTCAGAGGAAGTATTTGAACCTCATTCTTCTAACAACAAAACTAATGCTCTTTTACTGTACCAGGAGAATATAAACTCTTCTATGGATGTTTTAGTTTTGTCTTTATATCTCTTTTGGGATAAACAATAGAGACAATAAGGTGGGCCAAGAAAGTAGAAATATGTTTCCTTGGAAGAATTTTATAGTGTTTTCGGAACTCCTAAGCTGCACCTTGGAGCAAAGACTCATGTTTTCAGCACACATGTTCCATTAGGGATATCAATCAGTTAATCAATAAGTATTTGTTAGGGACCTACTATGTGTCAGGCATTGTGCTAAGTGTAAAAAAGACAGTTCCTGCTTTAAATCCAATGGGGAGGCAACATGTAACTAAATATACACAAAACAAGCTATGTTCAGGATAAATGGGAAATAAGTAGCAGAGGGAAAGCTCTAGAATTAAAAGGTTCTGGGAAAGACTTTATATAAAAGATAGAATTTCAGATAGTACTTAAAGGAAGCCAGGGAAGTCAGTAGGCAGCTGCAGACTTCCATCTGCTATTGTCTCTACACATGCATTTACACATACACACACACACACACACAAACACATATGTGCGTGTCCATGTATAGTGCTTAATAAATGTTTAGCAATATTATTAACCCAATGAGCTTAAGATTCACCAGTCAGAGCTAAGACTGGCACATAACCTCTAAAGCAGACACCAGACAGCTCTTTAAGGCCACTAACTGACATTTTTAAAGGTCAAGCACATCCCTGGTTTCATTTAAGTGATCTAAGAAATACACCTGAACTCATATTTGACCTCCTCTGGGTGCTGTATTTCCTCTGCTTTCTCATTTTTCAAAGTTAACAACCCAATGCACCTCCTCCAAAGGCTTACATATAAGAAAATGAAAGATAGGTTAGAATAACTCAAAATCTGAATTTTCTCCAGCCCTGCTCCTAAAGAGCACACAGCTCAGCAGGGGAAATGCATCTGACTTGAAGGATTTAAACCCATTCACAGCCAGACATTTCCTATCTATTTATTTACTGGTTCCATAATGATTTTCAGGAAGTGACTTATTTTTGACCACACTTGGATCCTAGGTTGGGAGATGGGTAGGAGAGAGCCCTCAGAGGTGATGTAGTCCAATCCCCTCCTTCTACAGATGAGGGAACTGCGTTTCAAAGCAGTGAAATGGTTTAAGGTAGTATAAATGATAGAGTTGGGTTTAGAAACTAAGTCCTCTGATTCATATTCCTAAAAGGTAGCCCAATACTCCAAATCTTTTTTTCATATACCAGATGAATTTATTTGCATGCAAGAGGCAAAAAAAACTATTAGTATTTTTTCATTTTACTTCTTGGGCAAAAAACCCCACTTATTCTACTAGTATCTGTAGAGAAGCACTTTCTTATCCAATATTACATCAGTAAAAGATGTAACATTTCTAATATTAAAATGTTCCCCTTTATATAATGTGGTGCTGGGATCTACACTTTTTATATTTCTATATATATTTTAATTCAAGTTTCATTTCTGCAATTAGGTATTAGAATCTGAAATTGGAATCTGAATTAGAATTGGATCTGAAAATCTATCTTGTCAGTCATTTCTATAAAAAATGAGTACTGGGTCCCTTTCAGTCATTAAAATTATAGTCTGATTTTTGGTTCCAGTCTGACTGACCTGTTTCAGAGTAACACAAAAGCCTTAAGGAATATGCATGAGAATGATCATCTTTGTATAGAGAAGAACATCCCTGTTATCCAAAGAGAAAAAAAAAAAAGATACTTTTTTGGTAGGCAAGGCAGATGAGCTCAGAATGACATTGATTCAGAATCAAGGCTTCATATTTAACTTCCCCATATGAGGAATTCATGACCCAGTTTAAAAAAAAACAGCATAATAAAGTTACCCCTTGGGCCTTTGATTCTTTCATTGGCCAGGCTTTTATGAAGAACAGAGAATGTTAAAGAATTAGTTATTATCTCTAGAATACTGTACCAGAGGATCTTGACTCTTGACCATAATTGTTCAAACATGTTTTCTAATTGTTATATATTGTTTTTCCTTCCTCATGAGTGACCCAGAAGTAGCTGTCTTCAGAACTCAAACTTTGGACCTAAAGCCACTCTGTCCCTGTTATGCCAAACTGAATGATGTTGACCTGAAGAATAATGGAAACATCTAGCACAAAATCCTATGACCTGAGGCTGTTGTTGCCAAAAATCAATATAAAGGTGTTGTCTGATGCAATACACCAAATCTTGATTTGTAGTTGTCAGCTAGGAGGCACAGTGGATGGAGTGTCTGGCCTTGAATCAGGAAGACTTATCTTTCTGAATTTAAATCTGGCCTCAGCCACTTATTAGTTGTGGAACCTTGGGCAGATGACTTCATTGCTATCTGCCTCTTTGGTTAAAGGGAAGCAGCTGGATGGCTCAGTGGATAGAGTACTGGGTTTGGAGTCAGAAAGACCTGGTCTCAAATACTTACTGCCGGGATACCCTGGGTGGATCACTTAACCCTGTTTGCCTCAGTTTCTTCATCTGTAAAATGAGAGAAGAAAATGGCAAGCCTCTCCAGTAGTAACTTTTTCAAGAAAACTTCAAATGGGGACATGAGTAGTTGGACACAACTGAAAATTACTGAACAACAATTACTTCCATCTTGAAGAAAGACAGTCTCCATACCCTAATATTTTTCAACATACACATCTTTGTGACTGTATCAACTAAAGTCTATGGTACATGACCCCACTAGCTATATATAAGACTAAAGAATATTACATGAAGTGCTTCATGATATACTACTAGGGAATTTCAGACTTCATCCTCAATGATTTGAGATTCTTCACTATTCTGACCTTTCATTTGGGGAAAACTAGAATAATTATCATAAAATCATGAGATTAGAAGCTTAGAACTAGAAAGGACCTTAAACATAAACAAATACAATCTTCTCACTTTACAGATGAGGAAACTGAGGTCCCAAAGTCATATAGGTAGAAGCATCTATTCTATAGGGTTTGTTAGTGAGGGTCAAATGAGATAACACTTATCCAAAGCTTTGCAAATCCTATAGAACAATGCAGATATAAAAGTGAGCTATTGCTCTATCAATAAGCATTTTTAAAGCATTTATTAAGTACTAGGCACTGTGCTAAGTGTTGGGCATAAAAAGAAAAGCAAAAGCCAGTCCCTGCTCTAAAGAACATCTCAAATATTCAGATTTCCTAACAGATTTGGGTATTTAACCCCAAGGGGTCAAACAAGTTACCCAGGAGGTTAATTTCCCGCTGCATTTCCAGAAAAACCATATTATAACATAATTTGGAAATATTTTACAAAATAAATAAAATACAATAGATAATGTCACTATGAGATTTTCCAAGTCAATATTTGTCCCATTGAGACCCAGTAGTCCCATTGCAATTTGAGTATTACTTCACATGATAGACTCTCAGCAAAAACTTCCTTTGTTCTGAAGAGATGAGAAAGCATCAGGCCTTTCCATTTGCCTCACCTCCATATCCAGAAATCCCCAGAATTGTCATCTTACCTATCACTTAAACTAAGAACCTCTCAGTCTTGCCATCCTCCCCTCCAAAGAATCTTTAGCATAACTAGACCTTTCTATCTGACCTGTATCTAAACTTTCTTTTGAACATTACCTTCTTTAATTAGAATAAGAACTCCTAGGGAGCTGGTATCTTCTATTTTGTTTTTCTGTGTGTACTTTCCCCTGGTACTTAGCACAGTGTTCAACACAGTAAATGTTTTCTAAATGCTTTTTATTCATTCCTTCATAAATCCTATCTGATGGAAGAACAAAAGGTCAAGAATTTCAAGGGAATTAATGAAAAAAAAAGGCAGATGAAGGTGGCCTTGCTGTACCAGATCTAAAACTATATTATAAAGCAGTGGTCATCAAAACCATTTGGTACTGGCTGAGAAATAGAGCCGTCGATCAGTGGCATAAGATAGGATATCAGGACAATCTAGGCAATAACTTTAACAATTTAGCGTTTGATAAACCCAAAGACCCCAGGTTTTGGGATAAGTGCTCACTATTAGGCAAAAACTGCTGGGAAAATTGGAAACTAGTGTGGAAGAAATTAAGGCTGGATCCACACCTAACACCACATACCAAGATAAGATCTAAATGGGTTCATGATCTAGATATAAAGAGTGATTTTGTAAGCAATTTAGAGTAACGTAGTATAGTTTACTTCTCAGTCCTATGGAGATGGAATAAATTTATGTCCAAAGAAGATCTGGAACTCTTAATTGAATACTAGATAGATAATTTTGATTATATTAAGTTTAAAAGTTTCTGTACAAATAAAACTAATGCAGACAAGATTAGGAGGGAAGCATCAAATTGGGAAATCATCTTTACATTTAATGGCTCTGATAAAGGCCTCATTTCTAAAATATATAGAGAATTGTCTCATATTTATAAGAATTCAAGCCACTCTTCAATAGATAAGTGGTCAAGGGATATGAACAGACAATTTTCAGATGATGAAATTAAAACCATCTCTAGTCATATGAAAAGTTGCTCCAAATCACTATTGATCAGAGAAATGCAAATTAAGACAACTCTAAGGTACCACTACACACCTGTCAGATTGGCTAAAATGACAGGAAAAGATAATGATGAAGGGGATGTGGGAAAGCTGGGACTCTAATACATTGTTGGTGGAACTGTGAATGGATCCAACCATTCTGGAGAGCAATTTGGAGCTATGTTCAAAAAGTTATCAAACTGTGCATACCCTTTGACCCAGCAGTGTTTCTATTGGGCCTATATCCCAAAGAGATCTTAGAGGAGGGAAAGGGACTCACATGTGCAAGAATGTTTGTGGCAGCCCTTTTTGTAGTGGCTAG
>JAJPUD010018960.1:361-19571 GCA_023553655.1 Myrmecobius fasciatus
ACAATATTAAATAGTAATGGTGACAGTGGGCAGCCTTGTTTCACTCCTGATCTTATTGGGAATGGTTTTAGTTTGTCTCCATTACATATGATGCTTGCTGATGGTTTTAAATAGATGCTACTAATCATTTTAAGGAAAAGCCCATTTATTCCTATACTCTCCAGTGTTTTTAATAGGAATGGGTGTTGGATTTTATCAAAGGCTTTTTCTGCATCTATGGAGATAATCATATGGTTTTTATTAATTTGGTCATTAATATAATTGATTATGCTATTAGTTTTCCTAATATTGAACCAGCCCTGCATTCCTGGTATAAATCCTACTTAGTCATGATGTATTATCCTGGGGATGACTTAGAAAGAGATTTTCAAAAAAAAGAGAGATGTAGAGAAAGGAGAAGGGGATGTTAGTCAGAGCTCTGCTGGTTTTCCAATACAAAAGGTGCAGATTCCCTCTTGAAGGAAACTAAAAATGATAATATTATAGAGCCTGTGCTGAAACCTCATTGCTGCCACATCAAGTTTGCCTTAGATTTGTTCATTGTAAGGTGAGTTTCCACAAAAGGCATAAGTATGGGTATACTTTGTATAATAATAATATATATATGACTCTTGCTAAGATATTCAGGTAATGAGAGGCACATCTGGTATTTAAATTGGAGTCCGCTGCCTCCAAATTTAGTTGCATCTGACAACCCCACAACCCACCTTGATGGATTCTATATTCTTTAGAACTGAGCCCATCATGACCATTCTTTGAAGAATCTTCACTGACATGAATTATGATTTCCCAGTTGAAAATAACTTCAAGAATCAATAGAAAAATAGTGTCATAGAACTAAAGTTGAAAAGAAAATTATTGAAGTTAGAAGACTTGAGTTCAAATCACACCTCAGTTACTGACTGTGTGACTCTGGGCAAATCACTTCATTTTTCTGGCCTCAGTTCCCTCCTCTATAAAATGAGGAGAGTGGACTTGTATGCTAAGGTAATTTATACCTGTAAATCAACATTTATTTGCCTTTTGAAATAGGAGAAAGATTGATAGATTTGGAGTCAGAGTTCTTAGGCTTAATCTCAACCCTGAAACTTACTGTGGGTTTCTCCAATCAAGTCACATTATTACTTTACGATTAAATTTCCTCACCTCACAAATGAGAGCATTGGATTAGAATCCCCTAAAACTCCTTTCTTCTAGATCTTTAAACTCATGGCACATAACATGAGATAGAATTCAAATCTAAATTGGCCTGCCTTTGATCCAGAATACTATCCGGGCTATCATCTCTGTATAGACATAATATACATATAATATGCATGTGTGTATGGTGTTTAGTTTTTTCAGTCTAATTCTCTCTGAACTCATGTGGGATTTTTGTGGCAAAGATAATGGACAGGCTTGCCATTTGCTTCTCTAACTCATTCTACAGCTGAGGAAACTGAACCAGATTCAGTTAAGTGACTTGCCTAGGATCACAAAGCTATTAAATGTGCCTATGAACTCAAGTCTTCCTGACTCACGGTCAGGTACTCTGCCCACTGTGTCACCTAGTTGCCCATGTATGTTTGTATGTTTGCATGTATATATACACTTAAATATATATGCATGTGTATATTTTATACATATATTTTATCATTATACAAAGTATAGACATACTTTGTATAATAATAAAATAACAATACCCTGCTACCATCTCTGTTTAAAGAAGAAATAACCTAAAGTATTCTTTGTCTCTATGGTATTCTTTTATACTTCCTCCTCCCACCCACATTTCTAGCGCTTATTGATGTGTGCCAAAACTGGTCTTTCATCTTGAATCATTTTAAGGGAGCTGAGATTAAGGGGAGGAAGAAGGTACTTTAGCATCCTCCATGCTGGCCATATGCTTGGAGAAAAAGTGATACACCCCTGTGCTTTGAGCATCTTAGGGTTTATGGCTTTCTATTAGTAAGGCTGTGTCTACATCAGGCAGGAAAGTAAATTTTACTACCTAAAGGACCTTAATTGTTATGAATCTACAAACTCTTAACTGAAGCAGGGTACTGCTATTTTCCTTTCAAAGTCAGTCCACTCCTAGAGCCACTACCTGCAGATGGATCCAGAATTTGGAATACAGTTAAGTAAAATTTTATTATTTAGATGGTCTAAAGTTAGACATTTTAAAGGCTGGAATTTAAAAACAGATTCCATTTAAAGCTTTGAAAAATTGCCCCCAGGATCACAGCTGGAGAGAAGAGTTGCTGCTCAAGGACATTCACTAGGACAGAGATAAAATCCACCAATAAAGAGGAAAACTGCGTCTGAAAAGCACCCCCAAGTAAGCCAGCCTCCATACCCCACTGAGGATCATAAAGGAAATGCCAGATAGGGAAGTGGGATTGACAACCCTCGAGATAACATGATATTTTTGGAGACCGGTTTAGTTTCATTACATAGGAAATGAAAGTCTAGGAAATGAGAAAAATCCTTCCCAACCCTTCTACTTTCTCCCACCTCTGAAGGAGAGATGGAAGAATGACATGAGGATTAACACAGATCCAGAGGCCTAGAAAAGACATTGTATGAGCACTGAACCTTCTCTGGTGTGCTAGCAGGAGGTAGTAGAGAAAGGGCTGAATGGAGAGGGAAAACGTCCTGAAATATATAAAATGAAATATAGAATAATAAATCTGGATTTGAAAGAGACAATGAACAGTAATTGGTCCAATTCCTTCAATTTATCATGAGGGAACTGAATCCCAAAATGCAAATTGACATGGTGAAAATTACACCAATAAGATTAAAAAATATAATAACATCTTAGAATTTGCTGAAACTTCAGTGGCATCTAAAGGCATTCCTTTTGATGAGGAAACTGAGGTCCAGGAACTTGAATGAATAGAGATAGACTTGGAACACAGATTATAGAAGCAATACTCATTTTACATTCCCCTCAGTAGCCACTTTCCCCCAGTAGCAAGTGCCATATTTGGATTTAAACCCTGTTTATCTGATTGCAAATCTGATCTTCCTTCCATGAAACTACATTATTTCCCAACAGTGTGACCAGAAACAAGACACCAAAACAATCTGAGATTTGGTTTTTCTTATCTATAAAATGGGAACAATAATATAGTACTTATGCAATTAATCAATTTTTTTTCAGTCATTTGCAGATGTCTGACTCTTTGCCCTCCCTTTAGTTTTTTTTCTTTTTGACAAACAAATGGGAGTAATGTGTCATTTGCTTTTCTAGCTCTTTTCACAGATAAGGAAACTGATAGAAACAGGGTTAAGTGATTTTTCCCAAGGTCTACATGGTTAATAAATATCTGAGGCTGGATTTGAACTCAGGGTCTTCCTGAGGCAGACTCAACACTTTATCCACTGAGCTATGTCATTTCCCCTTATCAATAGGCACTTACTAAGTGTTTACTCTGTGTCAAGCATTCTTAGGTGTCAATGATGAGATGACAAAAATGAAAAATCCTATTTCAAATGAACTTATATCCTAAAGGGGAAAAAGCTGAAATAAAGATTTGCCTTTGTAAAAGGCAACTGTGTATATGTGTGTTGGGATGGATGGGTAGAAGATACTCTGTATCCCAGAGGATTATGATGCGGTTTACATGAAAACAAAGAATCACAGGATTTAAGGTTTTGAAAGAATTTTTGCTTCCAAATAATCCACCTCATACATGAAAAAGAATTGTTAGAATTTGGGCAATAAATGATCATCCATTCTCCACTTGAAGACTTCCAGTACATCATACATTTAAATTACTTTGAAAAATTTGATATACTATGCACATATCAGATTGCAAATTTCCTTCTCTCTCCAAGAGTCATAAAAATTGGTGCTCTATTAATGCAATGTGTTAGCAAAGCAGCAAAATAATTTCCAGGGGAACAAAAATGTTGGTCGTATCTTGAATTTTGATTAAATGGTTGAGAATCCAAGATTATCTGGAACAGGAACTAGATGACATTTTCTTAAACCTCAATTTGGTTATATTTTCTCTTTATTCTATCTTTAGAAATTAAAATTATATATATACATATATATGTAATTATAAATAAAAAACCAAGATTGTGATTTCAATGCTTGCAAGAAAAAATCAGCCATTTTTTCTGATAAATTTCTCTAGGAAACTGTCCAGAAGTGCATTGTGGCAGGACATGGTATCAGTCTTCAAATATTTGAGACTGTTATGTGGAACAACCATTCCTTATACTGAAAACATGTTTACCTCCCTTGTACTTCCAAAAAGCCTTCCTTTGTCATTGATCCTCCTCAAATGCTGGTCATTTTGTCCTCTTTGAATGTTCTGTACATCTCCAAATGCAATGACTTTCTTTCCTAATACTTCTTGATTTTTGTGACAATGTTGGACTATTTCTTTCTTGGTATCCTTTAATTTCTTAAATGCTGTAACTTTGGATGATTGAAGTTCACCCATCTTTCTCTGTCTTTTTCTTCTGATTTTCTATATTTCTCCTATTCTTTAAATACTAGAGCTTCTTAATGGTTATCTTGTCACCTCCCCCCCCTTTCTTCTTTCTTTCCCTACCTTATTTCCTTCCTTTCACTCCCTTTGTTTTTCCTCTCTCCCTCCCTTTTTTCCTCCCCCCTCCCTCCCTTTCTTCCTCTTTGTTCCCTTCCTATTTTTCTTTCTTCCTTGCTTTCTTCTTCTCTTCCTTCCTTCCTTCCTTGCTTCTTCTCTTCCTTCCTTCCTTTCTTTTTTTTCCTAGCTTTGCTTCTGTCTTCTTTCTCTGCTTATTCTTCCTCTCCTTTACTTCTTTTTTCTTCCTCCCATTCTGTGCTTTCCCCTATAGTTGTCCCTTTTCCTCTCCTCAATCCTACATTTCTTGATATGTCTACTATGAACACTTAAAACATGATATATCAAAATATGAATTTATTTCTCTTTCCGGAAATTTCCCATAGCTTGGGACTGCAATTGAAAGACATTGTATAGTCTGCAGTACATGTCAGAACTTCAGATGCTAGTATTCATCTTATGGGCAAGATAGTACTCCCTTTCTCTTTCCTAATTTTCTGGAATATACATTTAAAGCAGCATGGGCAATAGAGATGAGGAACTTGTACTATCTTGGGACTGGAGGATTGCAAGGAAAATAAATTTGGGATAATGGCATGCTTGCTGCTCATTTTAATTCTTATTATTTACTTTGCATTTTATTTTAAGCAGATATCTTGTGTTTTTCTATTTTTGCCTTAGTAGGATGATGTATTTAATTCTGACTAGGTCAGGAAGAGATACAATAGAAAATTGGAGTTTATGACAGAATATGTGCATGCATGGATTAATGAAAAATGAATGAATAAATGAAAAAAACATTTATTAAACACCATGCACATAAACTATACTCAGTACTGTGTATACAAATATAAAAAATATCATAATTCCTGTCATCAAGGAGATTATATTCTAGATTCTACAAGGGATCTAGAGTTTTAAAAGAGGGGCAGTATTGAAAAGTATATATAGAAGGCATAATTTGGAGATGTCCAGATTCTTGTAAGAGAAGGTAAAAAAGCTCACCTATCAGAACTCTGGGGGCCAGGAATAGTGTATGACTACTGGTGGGAGCTAGGGACGAGAGTGAACAATGATCTCTGATGGCTCAAATAGATACTCTAAACCTGAATGTACCAAGGGGACACTATAATGGTTACTTGGGCCTTCTAGGCTGAAAGCTCTCCACAAGAAGAGCCATTTTAATCTTTTATATTTTTCTTTATAACTCTGCCACCAAACATAAGTTTTTTCACATATCAAGTGCTTGACAATCATTTGCTGAATTGAAGGAGACAGCATGATGTTAAGGAAAGAAAGATTACACTCAGAGTCAAAGAAACAGAACTAGCATCCCATTTCTGTTATTTACCACCTGTGGAACCTTGGATAGGATATTTTAGCTCAGTGGACCTCAGTTTCTTTATCTATAAAATGGCAGGAAGAGAAATTAGATGAGTTTATCTCTAAGGTCCTTTTCAGCTCTACTGTTAAGTTCTGCTAACCCTATCAACTGCTCCCCACAGTTTCCATTACCACCCCCACTTATTCCTATAGCTCCCTTGACATCTGTGGCCCTTTAAAAGCTGAATACAGCAAATATGTCTTAAACCATTTCTGAAATGAGAACCTGCCTTGGCATATTTACAGGCAAAGCCAGCTAGCAACAATAGAAAGATCTACTTTTAGTGACACATTCTTAGAGAGCTCCAGTTCTCATAATGAGGTCATTATTATTCATTGTGCCTGGCACCCAACAGATTTCCAAAGCATTCCTTTTTTTTTATTATTTCAATAGAACTTCATCAATCACTCCAAAGAGAAGGAAAAAAAAAACAGAGTTAGAAATTATGATGCCTATTCATGAATTCAACTTGATTTTTATTCAAGTAGGAGAAAGTGGGGTTTGTAAAAACGGCGATAAGCTGAACAGTTAATGCCCGACATAATTATGTGGGCCTTCTATTTTCACAATATTTGGCTGTTCAATCCATCTCCTGAAATAGAAAATCTATCTATTCCTCTCTTATTTACCATTTTAACTTATGATCTTCATTCTAAGAAATTAATAGGGCTCACTTGAATGACCCATTGGTTTCTAAGGGTCGAGCTCTGTGATGAGCAAGATGACAGTTACATGAAATTTTGAAGTCTGTCTGTGATGCTAGAGATTAGCCACTTATGCAAAATTGCCTAGCAGGCATGAGAAGGAGAAGTAAGTTGATTCTCAAGGTGGAGATGAATTTATAATTAGGCTAACGTACCTAATAAGGTGCATTTCAGGCATGTAAAGCAAATGTCTCTCTACTGGGCTGGTGTTTATTTCCCCAAGTCTCATTTTTTAAGCCTATTTCATTGCTCCACAAACTGTTTTACAATCACCTCAATTCTTGTAAGATTAAAATCAAATATGCAAAATAAGTGGTTTTATGGGCATTTCTTCAACTAAACTCTTTACACCTGATCTGCCTCAAACCATGAATGTGAAATGAAACTTTATAATTTCACTAAGAGGATGAGCAGGAGGGATTTCAAGACTTACAAAACTTCTTTAAATGATACACTGAGGAGTTGCACAAAGGGGTTTGGGTCCTTATATTTCAAACACCAGCCAGAAGGAACATTTTTCACCCTAAATATAGCTAACATTTCTAAATCCACATTGGGCTTTTCTATACAATGGAATTTTCCCTATAACTCTTTGTTTAAGGGCACAATTTTTGTTGTTGTTATACATTACAGGGGTAGCTAATGGAGCCATATAGTATTGAATCTGGAGTCAGGAAGACCTGTGACTTTGAGCAAATCACATAATCTCTGTAAAATGGAATAATAATGACACCTATCTCCTTGCTTTGTTGTGAGATCAAATGAAATAATATATAGAGTTCTTTGCAAAACTTTAAGCACTATTTAAATGTGATCTATATTATATGCTTATTAACTTGTTTGTTTGTTATTGTGGTTAGATTCTTGGATTTACCATGGAAACTTGAATTCGAATTCTGCTTCCTATACTTATAAGTTGTGCAACTCTGTTCCTGTCACTTACTTTCACTTGAATCCCTATATTCTTATTTGAAAAACAGAGCTATAAATGGCACCCATGTGACATCATTGTTTTAAAAGTCAGTGTTCTTGATTTGACATTTCTAGCATTCACAACAATTCTCTTCCTATCTTTCTAGTTTTATTAAATATTATATTATTATTTTCTATTTTTTGATGAATCAGAAATCTTATTAAGTGCCTACTATGTGCCAGTCACTATATAAGGCCCAAGGGATACAAAAGAAAAAAAAAGAAATAAAATTGCCCTTCTATTAGGGAGTAATAAATGTATGCAAAATAGATGCAAAGGAATTTTTGTGGGAGAACATTATCTGTTCAGGAGATGGAGATCATGAAAGTCCTCTATTTCCATGATTTTTAACAAGTATAGAATGTCTTCCCCTCCTTTCCTTTGCCTCTTGGCGGAGGCTTGGTTTTTGACATGGTTTTCTTCAAGACTCAGTTCAAGCACCATCTTCACCTGAAAGTTTCCATTCTTCTTTTAAAATTATCAAAAATCATCATTCCAAGTGCTTCTGCCTAATTAAATACCCTTTGTGGCTCCTTATGAGGTTCTGTGACGATACATGTATTATCTTCATTACCAATTATCCTTAAATTATTTTTCCTGAATCACTTTTCCAAGTCAATTGTATTTGCTATTAAATACCTTATATTTTGTTTTATTTTTCAGGTTTTGATTTTGTTTTAGAATTTCTTGTTACTTCTTGGAGTTATTATCTTCTATTTGTTCCATTCTAACTTTTAGGAAGTTTGTTGCTTAGACAAGATTGTGGACCTTTTGTGCCATATTGTTTCCTTTTATTTTATTTTTTTTTCTTTTATGACTCTCATTTCTATTTCTTTCCTCTTGTACTTTCATCTCATTTATTAAAATAAATTTTAATACTTGCTTCATATTTTCTACTAGCTCTAGTTAAGCTTGTTACCATATTTGTTTTTGTATCCCAAATGTCTAGCATACAGGCTGCTTCATTGAAGGTGCTTAACAAATGCTTGTTGATAAAGTGCTATAGAACTAAAAGCTACTTTAGACACAACTAATCTAAATTCCTCCTTTTATAGAAGATGAAACTTAAACTCAGAAAAAAATGATATCTAAATCATACAATTTTTTTATTATTAATACTTTTTATTTGCAAAACATATGTATGGGTAATTCCTAAACATTAACCCTTACAAAGCTTTCTTACAAAGCTTTACAAATTTTTCCCCCCTACTCCCCACCCCTCCCCTAGATAGCAGGATATCCACTACATGATAATTATGTTAGAATACTTAAATCAAATATATGTATAGTTATTGCCACACATCATTTTTTTGTTCAGGATAAATTGTATCTATAAGAGAGAATAATCCGATAAAGGAAATACAATGCAAGCAAACATCAATAGAGAACATGAAAATTAAATCATACAAATTTTAAGGAGAAACAAAATTCATACCCAAGTACCTTGACAGCAAAGCCAATGTTCATTCCATTATACTATGTAGGATACTCTCAGCATTGTCTTGTTCATCAGTCAGTAAGTATTTATTATTCTGTATGGCACACCATGGGTACCAGGGATACAGAGAAAAATGAAGAAGAGCCCCTGACTTCAAGAAGCTTACATTTTAATGAGCAGAGCATGTAAATAAGTGTACATAAGATATATATGTGCATATGTATGTATATGTATATGCTTATTTGTATATTGCATAGTACACATGCTATTGGTAGTCAGTATATGTGTGTTCACACACACATATATATATTATATATATATAATATTATACATAAGCATAACTATTACCATGCCAAACAGAAGAGTGAGTATTTGATTCCAGATTTATAGGGAGCCTTTAAATTTATTGAGTAGGAAGATAACATGGCTATACCTATGTTTTAGTGTAGGAGGGAAATAGCAGTGATGCAAGGCATATGTTGGTTAAGAGAGAGACATAAATTATGGAGAACTATTTAAAAGTTACTACTATATCTCAGGTAATGAAATGGAGGATATATGAATGCTGAAAAGGAGCCTATGAAAGAAATGATATGAAGAAACAAATGAAAAGATTGGGCACTTTATTGAATATAGGGGTGAACAAGTGAATATAGGGGTGATTCAAGGATGACACTGAAGTTGTGAACCTTAATGACTGGAAGGATGATGTCATCTCTGAAAGTAACAGAAATATTCTGAAGAGGGGAGGCTTACAGGTAGAAATGAATGAATTTTGTTTTTTATATTTGATTCTTTTATGTTTAATGGACATAAATAGACAAGTTCAAAATGCTCAGTAAACACTATAGGATTAGAATTTGGGACAGAATAGTACTGGATATATAATTCTGGGAATCATCTGTATCACTTGTACATATGAGAAACTATAGAGTACACAGAGAAGAGTAATTCCTTGGATACGTATGTTCCTTGGACAAAGATGGGGTGGAGCTCCTACAATGAATGGATGTGATATAGTTGAAAACACAACAAAGATGACAAAGAAGGAACAGTCACAAAGATGGAAGAGTCAATAAAGAACAGAGCCATAAAAATAGAGAGACAAGGAGGAAATGATCAATGGTATCAAATTTTGCAGAGAGGTAAAGAAAGAAGATTAAGAAGATATTTAAAATGGAGAGAACTATTGGGAAGCTATAACCAAAGGTCAAGGAAGATGGATTGATAGCCTAAACTAGAATAAGGTTCCATGGATAAAAAAGGGGAAGGATGTAAATGAATTGGTGACAACTCTCTTGGCAATACTTGGCAACTGATTAGAAGTTGTGTTTAAGGGAAAGAGAAGAGTCATAGATGACCCAAAGCAATGAACCTGGGTCACTAGAAAGATTATGGTAGCACCCAGAGAAAAGGAAAAATCTGGAGAATGAATATTTTGTGGGCATAGGAGAATTTAATCAGTTGTACTTTGGACTTATTGACTTTAATATGCCTACAGGATTTCCATATAGATATTTTACAATTTGTAATAATGGATTGGATATCAGGAGAGAAGTTATAGCTCTCTTTTTCTACATGTATTTACACACATATATATGTGTGTATGTATGAGTGTACATAATGCACATATCACACACACACGAATATACACACACACATATAGAAGAGAGTTGCAGATTTATATAGTTATCTCTAAAAATATAATTGAGCTGATGGGATCTGAGGAGATCACCAATGGATGAATGAAGAGAGGGAGGAAAGTGAGTAAAAACTAAGATGTGAAAAAGAACTATTTTTAGTAGGAAAGATAAGAATGACAATTTCACAAAGAAAAAAAAACTGATGAAAGTTGTTTGAGAAACACTGATAGGGTAGCATTGTAGAAGCCAAGGAAAGAGAGAGTATCCAAGAGTGTGTAGTTAATGTTTTTTTAAGACCAATGGAAAGGTCAAGAGTGATGAGAAATGAGAGAATATCAATGAATGTGAGAGAATCATACTATAACAGAGTTGGAAAGGAGTGTAGCACTTATAAATATATATATATATATATGTTATGTATACATAATGCACATATACATATATATGTTACAATGTATACACCAAAGAAATCTCATATAAACATGACTGACAAGTGATCATCCAACTTCTTCGTGTATAATGATCTCCTGGTTCTGCTCACTTCACTCAGCATCAGTCCATGTAAGTCTCTCCAGGCCTCTCTGAAATCGTCCTGCTGGTGGTTTCTTACAGAGCAATAATATTCCATAAAATTCATGTACCATAATTTATTCAGCCACTCTCCAATTGATGGGCTTCCATTCAGTTTCCAGTTTCTAGCCACTACAAAAAGGGCTGCCACAAACATTCTTGCACATGTGGGGCCCTTTCCTTCTTTTATGATTTCTATGGGATATAAGCCCAATAGAAACACTGCTGAGTCAAAAGATATGCACAGTTTGATAACTTTTTGAGCATAGTTCCAAATTGCTCTCCAGAATGGTTGGATCTGTTCACAGTTCCACCAACAATGTATCAGTGTCTTAGTTTTCCCATATCCCCTCCAACATTCATTATTAACTTTTTCTGTCATCTTAGCCAATCTGACAGGTGTGTAATGGTATCTCAGAGTTGTCTTAATTTGAATTTCTCTGATCAATAGTGATTTGGAGCATCTTTTCATATGACTAGAAATAGTTTTAATTTCATCATCTGAAAATTGTGTGTTCATATCCTTTGACCATTTATAAATCGGAGAGTGGCTTGAATTCTTGTAAATTTGAGTCAATTCTCTATATATTTTAGAAATGAGGCCTTTATCCAAACCCTTAAATGTAAAGATGATTTCCCAATTTGATGCTTCCCTCCTAATCTTGTCTGCATTTGTTTGTACAAAAATTTTTTAACTTAATATAATCAAAATTATTTATCTGGTGTTCAATTAAGATTTCCAGTTTTTCTTTGGACACAAATTCCTTCCTTCTCCACAGATCTTAGAAGTAAACTTTCCTATGTTCCTCTAATTTGTTTATAATATCACTCTTTGTGTCTAAATAATGAACCCATTTAGATCTAATCTTGGTATGTGGTGTTGGGTGTGGATCAATGCCTAATTTCTTCCATACTAGTTTTCAATTTTTCCAGCAGTTTTTCCAAATAGTGAGTTCTTATCCCAAAAGCTGGGGTCATTGGGTTTATCAAACACTAGATTACTATAGTTATTGCCTATTTTATCCTATGATCCTCTCTTAGTTAACTGATTGACTACTTTATTTCTTAGCTAGTACTAAATGGTTTTGATGACTGCTGCTTTATTATGTAGTTTTAGATCTGGCACAGCTAGACCACCTTCATCAGCAATTTTTCTCGTTAATTCCCTTGAAATTCTTGACCTTTGTTCTTCTAGATGAACTTTGCTAATATTTTTTCTAGATCTGTAAAAATAATTTCTTGGGAGTTTGATTGGTATGGCATGAAATAAGTAGATTAATTTAGGTAGTATTGTCATTTTTATTATATTCCCTTGGCCTACCCATGAACACTTGATATTTTTCCAACTGATTAGGTCTGACTTTATTTGTGTGAAAAGTGTTTTGTAGTTTTGTTTGTGTGGTTCCTGACTTTCCCTTAAGCCTTTTCTACTTTAAGTACTGGTAGAAGCCTTAGCAATTTCAGAGACAGCAGAATCAGTCATAGAGTGGATTGATATACTGGATGATAAAGTATAAGGAAATGAATGGAAAATGAGGAAATAGAATTAGTGCATATGGGCAATTCTATTCAGAAACATGACTTCAAAAGGGACAAGAGTTACTGGATGATACTTTGAGGAAATTGTATAAGTTTGAATTAACCATGATACAGAATTGCCCTTTTATTTGCAATATAAAATGTTTTGAACATGCAAAGCCTGTTATCAATTTCCATTAACATTGAATGCTAATGAAGTCATAAGAGAGTTTTGCTGCCTAATTACCACAAATGATACAATTACCATATGAGAAATCTCTCTGGAAGAAAACAAGTAATCCCCAAATAGAACTCTAGAAATGGATTTGGGGCTGGGGTCAAGGTGTAGAAGTGAGTTATGGCACAAGAGGAGGGGCAAAGCTGTCTAAAGGTGAGATTTTTTTTTCTCATTAGTGATCCTTTGAGATAGTGGAATATTCCAACATGTATTAAGGGCAGCAAAATGAATCATGTTTCAAAACACGACCAACCGATTTCATCTCTACAAGAAAAAATCCATAACTGCCCTTACAGCCATATGTCTCCTCCCTGCTTTCTGACTGTTCTGTCTTTATCCCTCTTGCTAGCTCCTCATATTTCTCCAACACCTTAAATCAGAGGATCAATCACTCAAGGAATTTGGTCTCTGTTTTCCTCTCTTCTCTTCTTATAATTGCTCATCTTTATCAATTTTTGAATAGCTCCAACTTGCTCTGGGCTTGCTATCCAAAAGTCTACACTATGTAGTAAGTCATTAAAGATACAAAGATATGAACTAGCCCTCACCACTGAATTGATATATTTACATCTAATGGATCTTTTTTGTTTTGTTTTGTTTTGTTTTGTTTTTTGCTGAGGCAATTGGGGTTAAGTGACTTGCCCAGGGTCACACAGCCAGGAAGTATAAAGTGTCTGAGGCCAGATTTGAATTCAGATCCTCCTGACCTCAGAGCTGGTGCTCTATCCACTACACCAATTATCTGTCCCTATGGATCCCTTCTTAATGCAACTATCACACTGTTGCCCAAGTAAATCTTTTTATTTATTACATTACTATGCTCATATTTCTTCTATTCTTTCCCTCTCTGTCTATCTGTCTACTTGTCTGTCTGTTTGTCTCTCTCAACTAGTCATTCTAATGATTTCTCCTCCATCCTTGAATTCTTATTCTATCTGATCTTTATAGATTCATAATATTATGCAAAGTGAGAGTTAGAAGTGATCCTAGTGGTCATTTTGTCCAACTCTCTCATTTTATATTTGGGAAAACTAAGCTTCAGAAAGCTTAAGGATCTTTTCCGAGATCTCATGGGCAATACGTATCACAGGCATGTTATGAACCCAAGACATTTTATTTCAGAGTCACTGCTCTTTCCACAGGATCTCAGGAGTAATTAGCAGAGCAAGAATTTGAATCCAGAACATCTGATTCCAAATCTTCCATGTAACAGGGGATATTTGGATATGATTTTTCTCTCTAAAATAGACCTAACTTTGATCTCTCTTGTTTTAGTGTTGTTTGCATTTTCCTATCATGGTCACTTTAGGCTGAACTTCTTTCTCTCTGTCTCTCTGTCACTCTCTCTGTCTCTGTCTCTGTCTCTGTCTCTGTCTCTCTCTTTATTAAACCTTTTTATTTGCAAAACATATGCATGGGGTACTTTTTAACACTGACCCTTGCAAAGCCTTCTGTTCCAAATTTTTCTCTCCTTCCCCCCACCTCCCCCCCTAGATGGGAGGTAGTCTAATACATCTTAATTATGTTATGAATCAAATATATGTACACATATTTATACAGTTATCTTGCTGTATAAGAAAAAGCAGATCTACAGGAAAAAAAAACCTGAGAAAGAAAATAAAATGCAAGCAAACATCAACAGAGAGCATGAAAGTGTTGTGGTCCAGATCCCACAGGCCTCTCCCTGGGTGTATATGGCTTTTTTCATCACAGAAAAATTGGAACTGGTTTGAAACTTTTCATTGTTGAAAGGAACCATGCCCATCAGAATTGATCATCATATAGTCTTGTTGCTGTGTATTATGATATCCTAGTTCTGCTCATTTCACTTAGCATCAGTTCGTCCTTCTCAAAAGGATAAAAAAATATTTTGGTTCAGGCTCCAAATATTATAGTAAGAATAAGTCCCATAAAAGCTTGTGAATAAGTTTAGCGAACCACAATGTACCTCAAAGATGAACCAGGACTTCTTAGCACATTGAAAGATTTTAAGATTCTTGCATAAATGGAATAGTAGTCCTACAGGACCAATAGGATTCTGAAAAGGAAGTAACATGAGAAAAGGGAAGTCAATAGTAATATAGTGACTTCACCTATACTAATAGGCAAGAGAATAAGCTGTAAAGATTTTTGTATTCCTTTCTTTTTTATTCACATTATCAGCTAATGGATTTATGTAAAGTGGACATGACTCTTTATAACTCATTTATGTCCCTTCCAGCTCTCTTCAGACTTAAGGAAGTTTCAAAAAGAGAATGTGAGAGAGCAATAATGCAAAAAGCAATATTCAAAAATGACAAGGGATCCAAGATGTCATGAAGGCAGAACTATGGACAAATCCAATCATCTGGGATTCCTTTGGTAGCCAACTTACAGGACAAGAGAGTGTCGAGGTAATACAACAGATCTCTATTGGCTATTACTAAGTATCATTAGGGAGTAGAATGAAGTTCATAGCATCTCAATGGAAGAAAGAAAAGTAATCCTACAACATAGTAGCAGAATATGTTTTATGTTTACAACTATACATCATAGAAAGTAACCCTTGATGGCAAAATGAGTTATATATTCTGCCTATGTAACAAATATATCCTGAGATCCTCTGTGGAATTTCCTTAGTGATTCTGATTTTTTTTAATAGGTAGTAATGGCTTTTGGAGCAACCAAACCTCAATTTATAGAAGTAGATACAAAGATGGCTAGTCATGGGGCAGCAAGGGAACAGTTAGAATTAAGAAATGGAGTTTCTCAAAAAAACTAATAAAGTGCTTTTCATTGGTGTGCCATATTCAGATTCCACACCTCATAATGGATTTTTCATCTGCCTGGAATGCACTCCCTGTTCATCTATACTTCTGTAATTCCTACTTTCTTTCAACATTTAGTTCAAATGTTAATTTATGCATGAAGTCTTATTCAGAACCCTCTACCCCATAAGTAAGTTTCTATTCTTTTTGGACTTCTTGCATCTTTTTACATAATCTGATATGTGTATTTATTATCTTTCCTTTAAAATGATCCTTAGGGCAAGAATTTTTTTTTTCACAGTTGTCATAAGTTCCTGAAGAGGAGGGACTGTCTTGCTTTTCTCTTTGCATTTCCAGTACCTAGCAGAATTCCTGGCACATAATAGGGATAAATAAATGCTTGCTGGTTGAGTGGTTAAGGAGCTTACATCCAACTGTGAAGATATGAGATATGCAATGATAAGTGTAATGCTGGGAAGACTGTAATGTAGTGGAAAGTGAACAGCATTTGAAGTTAAAGAATTTGTTTGAAATCCAGCTATTCCACTTAAAATAACCTAGTCAATCACTTAATTTCTCTCTGGCCTACATCTCCTCATCTTTAAAATAAAAGCATTGAACACAATGACTTTTGAAGTTTTTGTTTTTTTTTTCCCAGCCCTGAAACCAAAATTCTAAATTGTATGAAACGAACCCCCATTCACAAAGAGACTCTTTCTATATCTCTTTCTATAAGGGAGACCCACCAAAACACTCCAGAAGTAATGTAAGAAGTGAAGAAGTCTCTTTAAACTGAAGGATAGTCTGTTGAGACTGAGGAAGCAGCTCACTTGTGCTTTACTTTGAAGATAGATAAGAATTCTGAAAGTGGCCCAAAGAATGGAGAGAGAATGCATTCTGAGAATAGGGAAAATCTCGCGCTCTCTGTATATTGAACTATGTTATAGGAATTTTTTGGAGAATAGGAAGGAAACAACAGAGATGAATTTCTCTTAGAGAAAGAGGAAAAATGCAAGGGCAAAATATGCAAAGTTCTCAGCTAGAAAGGAAGATGCCTTGAAGTAAAGGATCAGGAAGTTTAGATAGATAGGCTAATAAAGACAGTTCAGTAAATACATCAATATAAAGTTGCATGTATAAATAGGTGGCATAAAATAGATTTCCATAATAAAAAGGAAAGACTTCTTAAATCAGACCAAAGAATAAATCAGAAGGGGAAAAAACTGGAAACGTAAAAACAAAAACAACAAACAAGCAAAAACCTAAAATGTTTTGTTTTTCTTTACACCCTGTTGCCATAGACCCTCTCCACTGACCTTCAAAGTCCTCCCTGGTGTCCCTAGACTGAGAGGTTCAGAAGCCCTCAGTATTGCTGCTGATTCAGAGGTCCAGCTTTATTGACCCCAGCTTGCACTGGCATTGCACCTTGGCCTCCCACTCTGGTTCCACACACCTTTTTAACTCACCTTCTAGGCCCTTTTTGGTGTCTCTTGGCTGAGAGATCTGAAAGTTACCAATACTGTTGCTGATTCAGAGGTCAGATTAGGGCTGGGACTGGGACTGGATCCAGGCCTGCATTCTGGAATTCTACCTTTTCAGCTGAGCTTCTAAGTTCTCCTCAGCTAGAAAATGGTCTACTCCATCTTTTTTCATATTCTGATGCTCTAAAAATTTTAGAATCATTATTTAAAGGAATTTGGAACAGTTTGGGAAAGAGCTTGGGCAAGTTCCTGTCTTTACTCCACCATCTTGACTCTACTCCCCCCCCCCAAAAAAATGATTATTTAAATTTTTTTCAAATATTTAAGCTTTTGAACAATTTTGTGTCTTCAATTTGAAATCTGGCTTTCTCCTTCCAGGAGGAAATCTTATGATTAAAGGTAACACGAACACTTTATGCCCTTTACCTTCGGAATCCTCTTATACCAGGACAGGTGCCTCTACTTATCCAGGAATTTATAGTAGACATAAAAGAAATATGGTTGGGGAAATGATTGAGAGGAGGCAGACATGGTAAAGAACTTGGTACTTTGGTTTTTTTCACTGGAAATATATCCTAATATATCCTAAAGGTATTAATGTCATAAAGGTCTTATATGTTATCCAATGTTTATAACTGCCCTCAATGTAAAAACAGAGTTAAAAGCAAACTGGTTGACCATGCATGGGAGAATAGGCAAACAAATCATGATATTTTAATGGACTGGGAGTTATGAAGAAGTGAGAAAGCCAGTCTCAGATACTCAGATACTAGCTGTGTGACCCTGGGCAAGCCATTTGACCCTGTCTGCCTCAATTTTTTCATCTGTAAAATGAGCTGCAGGAAGAAATGGCAAACAGCTGCAGTATTTTTGCCAAGAAAACCCCAAATGGGGTAATGAAGAGTTAGCCATGGCTGAAAGAATATTCATGTTCTGTGAAAAATAAAGAACGTGAGGGATTACAACTGATATGAAAGATTCAGAAAAACCTAGGAAGACTTGAATGAAATTATATAGAATGAAGGAAACATTACTAAGATGAAAACATACATGATTAACCACAGTTGCATAACTAATAACAATATGAAAAGGTAATGAGCAGATGAATTTAATGAAAAATTTTGATCAAGGAGAAACTATAATGAAAAATGTCTATCGTCATTTTAATATTTCTCTTTGTTACAAGAGAGAGATGAGAGTGGTTAATGGGAGAATCATTGAACTGTTAAAATAAAAACAAAAGGAAATAATACTACTTTGAAAAAATAAAATGGTTCTTGTTAATGAGGGTGGAGGAAATACTCTTGGGAGGATTTTAAAGGACTATTCCAAGGATGGGAGTAAAGTTAAAAGTAGCAATAACCTTATATGTAATGCTTTTATTATTTAATTACAAAGCACTTTCTGTAAGTTCTCTAATTTGTTCCTCACAAAAATTTGAGGTAAGCATTGTAATAGTCTTCATTTAACAGATTAGAAAACTGAAGTTGAGAGTTTGTTACTTGCCCAAAATCACACAGCTAGTAAATGTTGGAAGGGATTTGAATTCGAGTCTTTTAAGTTCAAGATTAATAGCACTCAACCTGCTATGTCATAAACAAAAACTTTAGGCAGAATTATATTTTATACTTCTCTGTCTCTTTCCCTGAGCAAAGCACACTCAGAATATTCCTAGACATCAGTTAAAAATGTAATTAAAATGGCTTATCCTCAAAATCACAAAAGATTAAGTTTGCAAAGGATTTCAGAGATTGCCTGAGGTCATAATGAACCTGAAACAGAATCTCCAATACAATGCATTCCAATGAATGGTCATCCAGCTCTTATTTGAAGACTTCCAAGGAAGGGAAACCCTTCACTTTCAGAGGAAGGAGAATATCCAGATGAGGGCAACCCAGATAACCTTGATAAAACATTCTCTCTCTCTCTCTCTCTCTCTCTCTCTCTCTCTCTCTCTCTCTCTCTCTCTCACA
>JAJPUD010018961.1:0-27526 GCA_023553655.1 Myrmecobius fasciatus
ATGATCTATTGCTGAAGTTAATGAGCTCCCCATTATTGGGGGCCTTCAAATGAAAGCTTAGAATCTAGTCTTTCAGTTGAGGGGATTTTATGTTTAGGTATTTTATTAGATGAATCCTAAAGTCCTTTCAATTTTGATATTCTCTGATCGTATATATTGTGCCTACATGAAGAGTCATTCATTAATATGTTAAGTCAATGTTATTATGGAAAATGAATAAGCAGTTATTAAAAATGAATTCAGGAACAACTCAAAACAAAATTTAGATCTCAGGCAATTCTTCAAAGGTGATGAGATAAATGTCTTTAAAAATGTGAATGAGAAGCAAATAAAACATGGAAATGCAAAATCCCAAGAAAATACCAACTTAAATTGACTAGAAATGGAACTCCAAATAATTTGGTAGTAATTAGAGATATTTTGAAGTTTCACTGAGGGTAAGAGTAGATGAAAATTCACAACCAATCAGGCATCTATACCTCATATTCCCTAACAATATCTCCCTTGTCCCTCCAACCTTATACCAACCCAACCATTCACTTTGGGATTTTGGGAGGGAGAATAAAAAGACAAAAAAATTTTAAAGGAAAAAAGTCAAAGTGATATAAAAAAGAAGAAAACAGAAGATAGGAGGAGAAGAAAAGAGGCAGAAGTATCTGGGAACAATTTTTAATTGTTCAGAAATGCAAGAATGATATTAAAGGCTCCAAATGAAAAACAAGAGCACTGCCAAACATCCCTTCCTTTCAACATGAATTTGGGGGACAGGAAGCTCATTCAGAATGAATGACATGTATTTTACCTTATTCATGGTGTGTGCATTCTGTTTTGCAAGCACCATGTCCATAGAGTCACTCAGTTTCTTGAATTCAAAGTTGCTAGGGTGCTGACGGTATTTCCTGTCACTTGCATATTCAGTAGCTTTCTTGGCCTTCTCCACTTCCAGAGAACCAGCTGGACTCCAGCCAAGGCCTTTGTACCATTCGTTGTAGTCCTGTTTATATTCATTCTATAAAGAAAAGAAGCAAATTCTACCTTATCTTTCCTACTATTTGCTGAGAAAACTTACTTGCTTGATAAGAAAAATGCAATCCCTTTTCCCATCTTGGAACCAACAACCAAAAACCCAAAGAAAACACAGACTTACATCACTTTGAATGCGATTCATATTCCTGGACAATTCAATATTCATTGCATCAGGAAGGAGGATGTACTTGTGAATCAGGTGCTTGTAGGCAATGTTGCTTATGTTGGCCTGGGCATCCCTGGCTGCTGTGACACTGAGCATGTCAGCAGGAGTGTGGTAGCTGGTCTTAGTATTCTCATAGTTTTTCTTATATTCCCGTTCAGATTGCATTTTAGCCACTTGCATGTAGTGGACTAGTTTGGGGTCATCTTGAAGACTACGGAAGCCAACCATCTTCCCCTTGTTCTTTTCATAATTATGTTTGTATTTATACTATGAAGAAAATAAGATGTACATCAAAAACTTCTCCTTGAGTAAAAATCAAGGCAAAAAAGGATATTAAACAATGTTCATTCACAGGATTATGATTTAGGTTTGCTATGATTTAGTCCAGTTTCCCCCAAACCCTCACACACAAACACACATTTTACAAATAGAAAAATTGAAGTTTGTAGAGATTACGTGACTTGCTCAGCATCATGCAAATAGTGCATGGCAAAGTTATGATTCAAATTCAGGTCTTCTGACTCCAAATAGTATATATAATGACTCCCATTCATAAAAAAACCTGGGATTTGTCCAATTGATTGTTCAGAAAAAATCTTAATCATTTAGTGACCTGTCTTTGAGAAATAGGATATCATCCTACTATGAAATGGCCTTTATAGGCCTGAGAATACAACAAGGCTCTTTAAATGTACAATGAGTTTCATTCAGTGGGTAGTTTTATTTTATTTTATAGTTGGTTATAGAAAGTCCACAAGGGAGGCCTTTTGTATTTCCACTGACCAGAGGACCAATCTAATGCTCTTGTCGGCAGCGTGTTGTCTCTTTAATTTTTTCTAGAAGTAACTTTGATTAAGTGCACCTGCGTGGGAAACAAAAAACCAGGTGACTGTTTCCATTCAAACTTACATCACTAGCGATATCTCTGGAAGCTTTGGCAGCAGTGATAGGAATTGCATCAGTTCTGAGATCATATCCCTTTTTCTTTGCTTCTTCCAAGGAAACTTTGTATAGTTTCTGTAAATTGAAACACAAGGACACAAAAGGAGCATCAGTGGTGGGATAAGAAACCAGGTCATCTGCCAAGTTAATTGTCTACACTTACTGTATGATGTCATACATCAAAGTAAAAATTTTAAAAACAGAGAGAACAAGATCCATATTTTCAGAGATCTCAAACCAAAATCATAATGTTTTAATTCATTCTTTTAAATATATGGAATTCTGTGACCCTAAGAACATTAGTAATTCCTAAACCTTATGGAAGGAATCCCAACCAAGAAAAAAGGTTTGGGGAGAGAAAAATTACATACCAATTCCAGTTAGACAAAGAAAAGAAAAATAAAAGACCCAATACCAAAACATAGAGCATGACATTTCTTCATCCTAGGTTCTAATAAGAATTCTGCCTTCCTTCCCCACCTGAGAATTTCACACAGATGAGAATCCACAAACTCAAAAAGAAATGAAAGTTTAGGATTATTCCTCCTCTTCTCTCTCATCCTTCTCCTACTACCAGTGTTCCTTCTCAGTTTTAAAGGAAATACACTCACAGATTCCTATAGTAGCACCCAGTAATGTTATCTCTGAATATTTAGGCCCCACTCCATCAACAATCCTATTTCCAATTACAGAGAGAGCATTAATACAGGATAACAAAGGACTTTTGATTGAAGAACTGTAATGTCAGCATTATTTTCAGTAGACACAAAAGTCTGAACTGAAAGCTGAATGCCTCCCTTCAATTTTATATCTTCATAGCATCACCTGAGCATGGAGTGATTGCATATAATTAGTTCTCAATATAAAGATTTGCTCATCTAATGAAGGAAAGAATGGATTCTAATGGGAAAGATAGGGTTATGGACACATATACTTACATCACTCATGTTAATTGCATTTGCTTTTGCCAAAACAATCTGAGGATGATCCGGCATGATGTGAACTTTGGTCTTATCTGCTTCCCAAGCTTGTTTGTAGAGATGCTTGAAAACCCAAAAACAGTGAAGTTAGAACCAAAAAACCTCTCTGAGAAAATTGGTCAATGCAATAACAAGCCACAATTCCAGAGAACCAAAGATGAAACATGATTTCTAATTCCGAAAATAGATGTAATGGATTCAAGATGTAAAATACATCATAAAATTTTGATTATGACCAGTTTGCCTTACTTGACTATGCACATTTGTTACAAGGGTTATCTATCTATCTATCGCCTACCTATTTTTCTTTCTTTCCTTCCTTCCCTCCCTCCTTCAAAAGAATCTTTCCTTCCTTCCTTCCTTCCTTCCTTCCTTCCTTCCTTCCTTCCTTCCTTCCTTTCTTCCTTCCTTTCTTTTGTTTTGTTTAATCAGAAAGGAGAGAGAGAGAAGAGAGGAAACAGAGAACATTTTTATGCTTAATTTCTAAAAGTAGTAAAATATTAAAATCTTCTCCAGAAATTTCACCTTGTTTATCTATATGCAGTAACTACTGCTTTAAGATTTAATTATAAGAGAACAATTGAATTATCTCTGCTGAAGTGAAAAGGTGAATAGAACTACACTAGAGTAAGTTAGAAGGGCAAGAATTTCAGCTACAGCACTAACTCATGATCTTAATTTTGGTATAATACCACCTCATTGCTGTGGGCCTCACAAACTGGCACTTGGCCCCTAGAGAAATCAGTCAGTCCCAGTTTTGTAGACAATTAATATGATTATTGTCCTTCATGCTAGAAGAGGACTAAAATGACTTCACTATGTTGGAGTTTAAGGCACAGTGTCTAACTGTGGATAATCAAATCACTACAAGCAGCTCTGAAAGCTCTAACACAGATTGGGCACAAATAACCCATATAAACACTTGAAGTGGGCATGTCTCTAAATAGGTACATCTCACTTTTTTCATTACTTATAGTTCTCTAGGCATTTTCAATAAGGTGGAAAATTTATACACAAGTCACTGCTATTTTCCCAGACTAAATTAACTGTCCCTGAAACTTGCTTACAGTTTTAATAGTTTAAAAGGGCACTGAGACTTTTACAACAACCTGTATAGAACATGTTTATCCAGAAATACATGTATTTATATGGAGATAAAATATTTTATGTAATACAAATAACAATAGATAGGGTGGATATATTGTAATCTGTACTCATATCTCTAATCTCCCAGAGTCACAGAATCACAGAACTCCAGAGTTGGAAGGAACCTTACTGGCCATTAGTCCAACATGTATCTGAACAAAATTCCCTTTCCACCATAAATCTCCCCTGATAGCATGGAAATTCCTTACAGGCAGGGATTTTGTCTCTCCAAATAAAATAATAAAAATTCATTGATGGATTGATACATGACAAACAGATATTCAGTCATTGTATGAAAACAATTATCTCCTTTGAGACAGATCTCTTTGTTAGTTTTCCCCTATATGCTCCTAATTTCTGTCTTAATGCAACTTCCACCCATCATTCCTAGTCTCCCTAAAGTATTCAAGTATATAGTAACAATATCTGAAATTATCACAATTTATGATTTACAATGCACTTTCACACACATTATTTTGGAGGGTTCTTACAATCCTGTGAGGTGTGGTAGTTATTATTTTTCAGGGAAAGCAACTGAGCTTCAGAGAAACTAAATGATTTTCTAAATGTCACATTGTTGGAAGAACAAAGAGCTAGTGATCTTCTCACTCTTAGGTCTGTGTTCTTTCTCCTCCTTTTGAATAGTGAAAATTTTAAAATATTTACTTACTTCGTTCATAATTTTTGCATTATTCTGTGCTAGAACCATGCTCATCGAGTCCATCAAAGTAGAATACTTCAAAGTGTCTGGATGTTGGCGGTACTTCTTCTCACTGATGATCTCCATGGCTTTCTTGTTTTTCTCAGCTTCCAGTGAGCCTAGAGGCAGCCATCCGATACCTTTCATGAAGTCATCATAGTCTGCTTTGTACTGATTCTTTAAAAAAAAAAAAAAAAAAAACGTGGTGAAGGAGGAAATAAAACAATGATTAGCTTTGTGGACAAATAGAAGAAGTACAGATCAACAAGCCCAGGATATGTAATGGTTATTTTTTTTGTTCGTTTTTTTCAAACAAAATATCAAAATTCAACTATTTTAAATATTTACCTTTCCTTCCTTTTTTCCCACCAAATCAAAAGAGACATTAGATCCTACCTAGATCTAGAGCTGGAAAAAATTGAGATAACTAAATCCATATCACTTGCCCCCATTTTACAGATGAGCAAACTGAAAAACAAGGAAATTAAGTGGCTTATTCAAAGTCACCTAGAGAATAACAGAGCTCAGATTTTTAACTCAGGTGTTAACAATTTTAGCAAGTTCAGGATTTTTTTTTAGTCAGTTTCCTTTCCAAATTATCTTAGAAAGAAAAAGTACTACTCAAATGCAAGGAAAGGATAATTGCCTGTGGGAATTTTGTTTCTGACTCATAGTTTCCTAGATCATAGTTTTAGAATTGGAAGGGATTGTAGAGGTCTCAGCTAGTCCAGTTTCCTCATTTTACAGAAGAGAAGACTGAGGCTCAGAGAGCTTAAGTCATTTGCTCATGGTCACACAGAGAATTAAATAGAGGAGTTGATAGGAGGTCCCATGATTTCAGGTTCAGTTCTCTTTTTCATAGTACAATATTCTGTGGAGGAACATTATTCCAAGCTAATTTGCATCCAGATATTACAAGAGACTTGGTTTATATATATTTTGTCATCTTGCAAGTATCTAGTTTTTAAAGATCTCACAATGTTTTGTGGCAAACTGATCTTTCTCCTTAACTCTGGCTTTTGCTCTGTGTGGCTTGCACTATGTCTCTCCTTTTATTAGTACCTTTGACTCTGATTTCAGTAACTTGAGGTTCCTAATTTTAGTTTTCTTTTCCTATGTGGCAAGGTGGGCCTGGGGTCAGGAAGGCCTTAATTCAAATGTGACCCCAGACATTAATTATTTGGATGATCTTGGACATTTAATTTTTCTCACTCTCTTCAACTATAAAATGGGAATAATAATAGAACCTACCTCTCAGAGATATTGTGATGACCAAATGAGAAAATATTTATAAATTGCCTTGGAGATAATATTTTAACCTAGCACAGTGTCTGGCACATAGTCGATACTTAATAAATCTTCATTCTTTCCTCTCTCTCTCTTTTTTCCTTCCTTTCTCTCCCTCCCTCCTTCCTTTTCTGCCTTTCTCTACTTTCCTTCCTCCTTTTTGTCCTCTCTCCTTCCTTCCTTCTCTCCTTCCTTCCTTCCTTCCCTCCTTCCTTCCTTCCCTCCTTTCTTCCTTCCTTCCTCTCTCCTTTCCTTCCTCCTTCCATCCCTCCTTTTCTTCCTTCCTTTTTTTCCTCCCTTCCTTCCTTCCTTCCTTCCTTCCTTCCTTCCTTCCTTCCTTCCTTCCTTTTCTTCCTTCCTCCTCTTTCTTCTTCTCTTCCCTTTAATCCTTCTTCCCTTCCTTTTCTTTCTTTTTTCTTCTTCCCTTTTCCTTCTTCCTTCCTTCCTTCTCTTTCTTTTTTCCCTTTCTTCCTTTCTCTTCCTTTCTTTTCCATCCTTCCTTTTTCATTTCCTCCTTCTTTTCCTTCCTTCCTTCCTTCCTCCCTCCCTCCTTCCTTTCCTTTCTTCTTTTTTTCCTTCCTTCCTTCCTTCCTTCCCTCCCTCCTTCCTTCTCCCTCTCCCTTATCTCCCTCTTTCCCTTCCTCCATCCTTCTCTTCCTTCCTTCCTTTCTTCCTTCCTTCCTTTTTCATTTCCCCCTTCTTTTCCTTCGTCCCTTGCTTTCTTTCTCCTTTCCTTCTATCTTTTCTTCTCTCCTCTTTTCCTTCTCCCATACATAGAAAATGAGTAGCCAAGAGTCCCAGTTTCTCCATCTTCATGCCTTTCTGTCTTCACTGATAAATTTTAGTATAATTTTTCTAATAGCCATTTCTATATTAATATATTTTTAGTTTTTCCCATCTGTGGAATGCCACAGCAAAATTGGAAAATAACGGTCACTTTGCATTACAAAAGTTGAGGCAGCATCAGGCTGAAGGAGCAAAGATCATCAGGGAGTATTTGCTTTTTAGCTTTTCCTTTTCCTCTGCTGAGTGACAGTTACTTTATCGGTCCCTGTGTCTTTCACTTACATTGCTCTGGATCTGCATCATGTTTTTGGCTAGCTCAAAGCTCATGGAATCTGGAAGCATGTTGTATGTATGGATCAGATGCTTGTAGTTGGCATTGGTAGCCACTTCTTGGGACTTCTTTGCTGCCACAACGCTGAGCATGTCCACTGGGGTATGGAATGACGTCTTTGACTTCTCGTAGCCTTTCTTGTATTCTCGGTCAGACTGCATTTTAGCCACTTGCATGAAATGTACCAATTTGGGATCATCTTCAAGGCTCCGGAAGCCGATGTGCTTCCCTTTGGCTTTTTCATAGGCTTGTTTGTACTTATACTGTAGGCAGAAGGAGAAAGTAGGACAAAGATAATGAATAAAGGAAGAGAACAGGTTCCTATAACCATATGGTGGCTACCATTTTAAAATATATTCGGTTTAAGTTCATTTAAAATAAGCAAAAGAGGAACTAAATAGAAACAGATTTTTTTTTAAAAAATCATTTCAAGTTCCCACATTGGCCCTAGAAGCTGAGGACATGAAGGAAAATGAGCTCAATATGAATTTCAGTAATTCAGAAATGAAGGCTGACTCAAGATGCACAGACTACATGCATGTTCTATTCTTTAACTGTGACTTTGTAAGAATGAACAAATTTGAAAGACTTAAGAACTATAATCACCATATAATGAGCAACCATTTTTCTAGAAGATTGATGATGAAAATTCTATCTACCATCTGAAAGGTGATAGACTAACTATGCAGAATGAGACACATTTTTTTGGACATGGCCAATATGGGAATCTGTTTTGCTTAACTTTGCATATTGTTTTAAGGGTTTTGTTTTTCTTTTTTCTTTTCCCAGTGAAAGAGGTAGATGAAAGAGAGGGAAATGAAATGTTTGCTCATTTTTTAAAATTTCATAAAAATATTTTTAAAAGATTTGTTTTTAACTTATTATCTACCCATCAGGAGAGTTTGCTGACCTAATTTCCCCTAAGAGCACCTTTAGGCCCTGGTCCTGATCAGTGGTTTCTTGATGATGATCTCTTAATACTAAGAATTACCTTGGCAGACCAATGTGAAATAAATTAGAAACTTCTGGAAAAACCAAATTGAGTTAAAAAGATTCAATTTCTTTTTTCAGTTGTCAAATCAAATGAAATAATGTATGTAGAGTGTTTGGAACCCTTAAGATGCTATAAAGATGTGCACTACTATTATTATTTCAAAAGCATGTTAAATAATAAGTAACTCAATTAGAGTCTGAAGGAATCAAAGTGTGTGTTAAGAGAAATTGCTCAGAGAAGACCCGGACACAATTGCCCAGAGGGGTAACTGAGCAAAACTATTGAATTCCTTTTCTTAGGAGTTCTGCATAATGGAGGTCTCATCAAGGATAAATAATGCCCATTTGTAGAAGGAAAGCAGTGCATGATTCACTTAAGCCTGTCTCCTTTTACCACAACTTTGTACTTGTATCTTAATTAAGGCTCAGTAAGAGAACTTACATCACTGGCAATGTCTCTAGAGGATTTTGCAGCCTGTATTGAAATAGCATCTGGCCTCAGGTCATATCCTTTCTTCTTAGCTTCTTCCCAGCCAGATCTGTAGAGTTTCTAATCCACAAAGAAGGAAAACAAGATCATTTTATTACTCAAGTCAAAAAGTCAATCCTTTTTTTTTCTACAAGATTGATTTGAAAACCCTGGAAGTAGAAAACATGATAGTATGTTTTAACTGAGGACTATGGGCTTTTTTTTTTGGCTTTATCTACTTACATCACTCATAGTGACTTGGTTTACTTTGGACAACAGAATATCTGGAGTGTCAGGCATAACATGGATGGTGGTCTTGTCTTTGTTCCATTTCTCAGTGTAAAGCCTCTGCAATGGAAAAAAATGGAACATTTTATGGTGAGAAAAACATGAGGAGGATCCCAGAAAATAAGATTTATCAACAATTAGGTCTTTAGGATTTCTAGTTGTTTCTGGATGATTTTGCTGTTTGTAGTATTATGCTTTTATTGAAAAAAAAAATCTTACACTGGAGTGTATTCACAAGAATGGCATACAGAAGTTTCAGAATACAATTCTCTCACTGAATTAATTGTTGCTAAGGATCTTTTTTTTAATAAAAATCTGAGTATTGTCTGTTTTTTAACCCTGATTTTAATAAGGACATTAAGGAAAATTGAGGTTCCAAAAGTGAACAGCAAAATGACTAATAACATGGTATCCAAATAGCAAGGTTAAATGGACTAAGGTCATTGTTCCTGGAGAATCCCAGATGAAGGATCTATTTAAAAATAGAGTAATGCTTTTTAAAACATTATTAAGCAACCTGCTACTCCTTATATTCATAGAGCAACATTACAGAACACATTAGGAAACTGTTCTAAATTGCAGCAACAGGAGGAAATGGTCTGGGCTCTCCTTTGAATGTACTTTTACATTAGCAACAGAACCATTGTTTCATAGTTCTGACCACAAAAGTCTGCCTTAATTTGTGGTACTCTTTTAACTTAGCCATAGTGTAGTGACATTGACTTATTATTGATATAAAGAAAAGATTTCTATTAAGAATTAAGGAACCACACATTTAGAGCTGGAAGGAATGCTAAAGATCACATGGACCAACACTCAAGTTACAGAGGAAAAAAAAACTGTGGCCTTTAGAAAACTGTGGTTCAAGGTCATATAGCTAATAAACAGCAGAACTGAAATCAGAACCAAAATCTACTGATTCTTACTCAAGTATTTGTTCCAATGCACCAAGAAAGAAAATGGGACTAACTGACAAAACTCTGTACCAGTGAATTATTAGACACTGGAATTACTTAATAAAGTCATGGAATCCCCCATTTGCTGAGACTGAACAGAAAGGTTATTTCAAGATTCTCTGTTTGATTCTAGAATGCTGAGCTTCACCTTGTCCATAGTCAGCTTGTTATTTTTGTTAAGCACTTGTTCCATAGCATCCATGCCATAGGTGAACTTCAGTTTTTCTGGATGTTGGCGGTACTTCTTCTCACTAAGAATCTCTCCAGCTCTCTTTGCTTTTTCCACTTCTAGGGACTCTGCTGGCACCCACCCAATACCTTTCATCCAGTTGGTGAAATCCGATTTATAAAGATTCTGGAAAACAAAGGGGAAACAGTCAGAATTTGGGCTTCTTTCCCTGAAAGATTTATTCATTATCACAAATACAATGAGAACAACCTACTTTCTATTCCCTACTGTCTTTGAGAACATGTGAATACAACACACATTTATGGGGCCATTTCTTTTCAGTTTTTAATAATACCTCATTGAGGGAAAATGAAGAAAAACTAAGATCTTTTATGAATCAAAATTATTTTTAAAAGAGTATTGAGTTATTTAGGCAGAGGTAACAAAAGACAGCCCTCATATGAATCTCCCCTCCCAGAAACATTGGTGATGATATGGAGAGCTGCTATTTAATATCCTTCAAATCTGCCTTTCATGCAGGAGATATAAAATCATAAACTGTCAGAGCCAAAAGATACCTTATAGTTCATCTTATCCAGTCTCTTCACTTTATAAATGAGGCAGCTGAGACTCACAGAATTTCACAAACTTATTCCTAAATCTATCATTTTATCCAAGAATTAGCTTTAAATCATTTGGTCAGGTAGGTGTAGAGCCTGGACCTACGATTACATTGGTGAAAGGAGAATCCCTCTACTAATGTGGGCTGGCATCTCCTTCAGAATCTAAGGGAGTTGTATGGGTGAAGAGATGTTAAGTGACTTGCCCAGAATCACACAATTAGTATGTATTAAAGGCCATGGTTTCAAGCCTTCTTGGCTCTGAGGCTCTATAACTACTATATACCATATTGCCTATCTATTCAGACAGAATATAGCTTTCATGAGTGAAATGCTATAATTCAGCCTTCAATAATCTCTTTAGAAGCAGAGGGGAACTCTGAAAAGCAGGGGTTTCCTCAAGCAACTTTTGGATGTAATAAATAAAATTCCTGTTCCTGCCCAACTATGGTAAATAGAAATTTAATCTTGATTACTTGGACCAGATGAATTGCTAGTTTATACATTTTAACAAGTCCATCGATTGATACATACATCACTCTGGATCTGCATTGCGTTTCGTGAATGTTCCATATTCAGGGCATCAGGCAGGAGGGTGTAATGATGGATGGGCTGTCGGTAATTGGTATTGGTAGTGGCTTCCTGAGACTTCTTTGCAGCCATCACACTGAACATATCCAAGGGTATATGATACCTGGTCTTGGTGGCTTCATAACCCTTCTTGTACTCACGATCTGACTGGATTTTGGCCACATTCATGTAGTGAACAAGTTTAGGGTCATCTTGAAGACTACGGAATCCAACTTGCTTTCCTTTGTCTTTCTCATAGGCCTCCTTATATTTGAACTAGAGGAAAGGAGATGATAATGAAAGTCTTAAAAAGAATATATTATATACATATAGGTGTATATATACATATACATATACATATATATATATATATCAAGAAAGTATTAAACTGTAAAACATCATTTATTGGACTCACTGGGGCATCTTTTCTAGAATGAATTAGGAAAACATCTATACTTACAACATTTTAAAAGAAATGTAGTTTAGATGGAAATATATTTTGCATTACATATATAACGTATCAAATTGCTTGCCTTCTCAATGAAAAGTGGAAGAGGAGAAGGAATAGAATTTAGAACTAAAAATAATTTAAATGAATCTTTAAAATTTTGTTTAATTGTAATTGGAAAAATAAAATATTAAATTTTAAAAAGAAACATAGTTTAGTTATTTGTAATTAAGAGACTCTTTACTAATAGAAGGCCTTAGGGGACCTTCATTAATCAATAGAGAGAAAGTATATATATCATTCACAAATCAAGTATATAACTGCTTATTGACTAATTGATTGAACAAATGGATGTCTTGAAAGTTTGAGTTGGCTCTCCTATGCATTTTTTATGCTCTTTCTACAAGTGTGCTTTTATTATGACTTTATTCATTCTATAAAAAAAATGACTTACTGGGCAAAATTAAACCAACCCATTTCTTGTATAAATCACTGAAAACTCAAATTAGCGGTGTGCAAATTAATAGAAGAGAAAGCTCTTTCCCAAATAATTCATTCTACTAAAATAACAGTAAGAATATGGCCTTTGTTCATAAATGAATTAGAGTTCTGTTATTAAAATTATAATTCATTCCTTTTGTTTTGGCTTGATTTCATCATAGAGAATTTCACAAATTTCTTTCTACAGTAGTCTATCCTCCATTTGGCTGTAGCTCAGGTATGATGATATCAGATCATTCCCCTACTCAATAAACTCCAGTGGCTTCCTATCACCTCCAAGATCAATTTTTGTCATTCAAAGCCCTTCATAACCTGCTCCCATACCTTCCCAGTCTCCTTCTAGAGCACACCTTGCTCCTTTTCATGTCACAAATAAGACAGTCCATCTCTGAACTCAAGATATTTTCCTTGGCTGTCACCCCTGTTTGGAATTGTTTCTCTTTTCATCTCCATTTCCTAGCTTTCCTGGCTTCTTTCAAGTCCCAGTTAGAATTCCACCCCCTCTTAATTCTAGCACTTAGCACAGTGACTGGCACGTAGTAAGCTCTATATGATATTATTGTGCCTTCAATTTGTCAATTATTTCCAATTTATCTTGTATATTTTGTTTGTACATCCTTGCTTACCTATTGCATTGTTTCCCCCATTAGACTATGAATTCCTTGAGAATTGATACTATCTTTTACCTTTCATCATCTCAGAATTAATTAGCACAATCCCTGGTACGTGCTTAATAAATAATTATTGTCTGATTTACTGACTTGTCATCGTACAATCCTATATAATTCATGTACTGTGTTGTCCATTACTGAAATGCTTCTGTTTGAAAATTACATAAATTCCAATTTTTCTCATAATAAAATCTAAATTAGAAGATGTACTGACAGTTGACAGTAATAATGATCATAGGAATTCCAAATATTCCACAGTTGAGAAAAAATCTATATATTTGCTCCAACTAAATTGACCTATAGTGATTTTTCAAAAGTGATAGTCAGAAAATAATATTAATTAATCATAAATTCAAGTGGCTGAGAACATATTACATATGATATTTACATTATCCTGGTGGGAAAATGTAATTCCTTGAGACCTTTAAATCTTGTAGAAAGATATAGAAAAGAAGGTTAAATCATTCCTATAATACTTACATCACTAGCAATATTCCTTGAAGCTTTTGCAGCAAGTATTGGTATGGCATCTGGCTTCAAATCATAGCCTTTTTTAAGTGATTTCTTCCAGTCAGCTTTATAATGAGCCTTAAGGAAACAGAAGACAGATTACATTTAGCAAACCTGAGAAATGAGCAGGATATAAAAACTCTCTTAAAAGCAAACAATAGATTTCCAGCTGATAGGGATCTGAGAGGTCACTTACTCCATGGTAAGTGACCTCTCAGATCCTTGTATATGTATGTATGTAAGACTCATTTCATAGATGAAGAAGCTCTGGCCCAGAGAGCTTGAGAGACTTTCCCCAACTCACATTGTAGCAAATGGCAGAGCCTGGATTTGAATCTAGATCTTCAGGTGTCAGATCTAGACCAGTTCCATGAAGAGAATTCAATGAGTCATGGGAACCAAGTAGCATTTCTTGACTTTTATTTTTAGTAAAAAAGAAAACTGGTTGACTTTTAAAAAATGAACATTAAGATAGAAAAAAGAACTAGATCTAGTATTTCAATAATATAGTGAATTCATAGATATGGGGAAGTCCTGGACCAAAGCAAGTAGACCCATTCTTTCCAACTTTTAGTGACTTGCCCCATTTCTACTCTAGGCAACTTTCTTAAGAAGCTATTTTTAAATGACACTCAGTTTCTTCCGGGCTTGATTTTGTTTTCATACAGGGATTTTTCAGCCTGGAAAAAAGGTGCCAGAGTAGTAATTTAAAATAGTTTTCAAAAGATAAGATTGGTCCTGATTTTTAAAAAATGACAATATGACCTTCAGTTCCACTGAAGAAAAGAAAAATAAAAATTACATTGTAGCTTCAGGTTAGGTTATCAAGACTTCCTAGGTTCCTAACTACTATTAAGTGTTACTATTGAGTGAATATTAAAGTAGGGAGTCTCTAAGACAAAAAGATTCACCCTTTCTATTAAAGTGTGCTTCTGCCTGAAGTTGGTGAAATACAGTTAGTCATTACTCAGAGGTCCACCCCCTCTAGCTCTAAGGTCCTTGATTTTAAAATCCAGAAATTTCTATACCTGGTCTTAGAGTTCCCAAAGTGTAAACTTAACAGCATTTAAGTTGAGAAGAATCACATGATCAACCAATAAATCCTAGCTAAGGCATAATTAAATCAACAGCATTCTAAGTACTCACATCACTCATGTTGAGAGCATTGACCTTGGCTTGAATAAATTGAGGTAATTCAGGGTCCAGAGTATATTTGTGTTTTATTTTCTCTCCTTCTACCTTATAGTTCAACTAAAAAAGAGAGAGAGAGAGAGAGAGATAACATCAAGCACTTTGTACAATGCATTGCCCATTGATTTACAACATCCTAACAAATACTTGGTATTATTTATACTTTGAGGTGAGGAGAATGAATATGCCAAAAGTTCTCAAAAAAAAAGTTGGGGATCCTAAAACAAAATAAGGATCTGAGGCTCCTAAAACTCTTTCAACCCTTTGATCTCTTTAAGGTCAAAAATATTTTTATGGAAGTATAAGGTGCTTTCATTTCATTTTTTTTTTGCTGAGGCAATTGGGGTTAAGTGACTTGCCCAGGGTCACACCGCTAGGAAGTGTCTGAGACCAGATTTGAACTCAGTTCCTCCTGACTTCAGGGCTGGTGCTCTAACCACTACGCCACCTAGCTGCCCCGGTGCTTTCATTTCAAATACAGTAAGTATTGATTGATATGTTACATGAATCAAAGTTCTTTGGGAGGTCTTCAATAATTTTTAAGAGTATGAAAGCATATTGAGACCACATTATTTTGAGAATTACTGGTCTAGGCTATTCAAAGGTAATTGTCCAATAGATATAAAAACTCACTTATTTTGGAACCAGTTGGAAAAGTATGAAATGCAATTATACTGATCAGTGTAAAGTCAGAAAAGAGAATGATAATACTTTAATTCCCACCCATCCCCCCACCCCATAGTAAGAAGTAAGAAAATAGAATAATTAAATATACAATCTCCAAACCTGATTTTAAATTTGATTGTGCTCATCCTTTAAGATTCTTTTTAAATTTTTATTTTTAATTTATAGAAAGTTAAATGTAAAATGGATAATTCCAATTACATTAAATTGAAAAAGTTTTCTACAAATAAAAAATGAAGTCCATCAGAAAGAAAGCAGAAAATTGGAGAAATATTTCTATAGCAAATATATCAGATGAAGATTCATATATAAAATATATAAAGAACTTTGTGAAATCCATTAAGAGTTCTACAAGAGCAGCTAAAAATCTTCAGAACTAGCTGACGTTTTTTTTTCCTTTATGTTTTCCACTTCCTACTCTCTGATAAAGGTATTACTAATTATTAAAATAGACAAATAACATGAAGGAAGATAGGAAAGGGTGATAGCAAAAGGAAAATACCTGGCTAATCAATACTAATATTAATGATAATGATAACAAAAGAAATAATAATTGGAATCAAAATGACTAACAAGCACTTTCCTCATAACAACTCTACAAGATAGGTAGTATATATTATCTCCATTTTCAACTGAGAAAACTAAGAAACAGAAACATGAAGTAACTATTCCTACATCTTAATTATAATGGTAAAATGTCTGGTTAACACCATATGGGGAACAGAGGAAATTTAATTTTGAAAGTAGAGAAATAATACATATTTGCTAAATTGACATGAATTTTGAGTAAAAGCGAATAACTGCACCATTCATTAGAAATAATTACTAGATGTAGTGATAGAGGCCTGCAATTTACACTGGTTACCTGAGTATAGAACCAAAATGGTTAGTCCCCAAGAGTCTGGGGTCGGGGGAGGAGATGGGGATGGTGGAGGTTGCAGAGGGAAGAATAAGTTGCCTAAGGAAGGACAAATTGGCCCAGGTCAGAAATGCATCAATTCAAAGCTTCCAGTGTGATCAGAGTGGGACAGGGCCACACTCCAAGTCTGGGTGAAATGGGGACACTAAGTCTTCAAAAAAAAAAAATGAAGAAAGAAAAAGAAAAAAAAAAAAAAAAAAAGGAAACAATTTTGTTCTATTTTTTCCCCCAGATCCTTAGGGTATTGTAAAACAGTTGTGAAAAAGAGCATTAAAACCCATTAAAGTACATTGAAGCCTGGAAGAATCATTTTACTTCATAGAAAAAAATGGTTAACGAGACAGAGTCAAAGGTGATAATAATATTTTTTTTTCCATTAGATATTTGGGTGAAAAGGGCTCAAAGCTTTCAGGACTTGGCAAATAGTCTTCTTTGAACTTTTATTTTTCTGTCAGCAGATTCTGCAATATGTTGTGTGAATTCCCTTAGCTCCTGTGCTACATGCTCAAACTCCAAGCCACTTCAAAAGAGAAATATTTTCATTTCAGCTTTGAAAGCATTTCCCCCCGTGTTTACATAAATATTTCCTCAACAGTTGGAAGCTCTTTCTTAGCTCTCCTGAATTTAAATAGTTCCTACTGCAGGATGATATAGCAGTATGACCTGAGATCTTAATCAGTAACAAGCACTTTTTAAAAGAGTATTTTGGTCAATAATTAGTATGCACACTTGTAAAATGAAACTTCTTACATCACTCAGCTGCTTTGTATTTTGCTGAGCCAAAACCATGCCCATGGAATCTGGCACACTTGTGAATTTGATTTTGTCTGGGTGCTGTCGATATTTCCTTTCACTTAAGGCTTCTCCTGCTTTCTTGACTTTTTCAACCTCCAGAGAACCAATAGGGATCCAGCCAATGCCTTTAAAGAAACTGTTGTAATCTTCCTTATACACATTCTACAAAAGAGAAATATTATGTGAGAAAACATTGCAGAGAATATTAAAGAATGTTTCAGAAACTGACCATTCTGTATGTGAAGAAGAACCCATCTACAGTAATTTGATTTCTTGACTATACTTGGTCTGTATGAAGATTTTGATGTATGTCTAGAAATGAATAATTATTCCTTTTCAAGGCCATAGGGAAGTTTTTAGGTTAATCTACTATATTAACAAAAAATTTGTATAACATTTGCTAATAGTGCAACTCTAGTACACAGATCAATCAAGTATATAATCAAATCTTTGTTTTCCCATTTAGTTATTTGATGACTTGGAAAAGTACACAAAATAAAAACTTAAATTCGAGTTTGAAAAAAATTAAACTTCTTTTCTTGTTTTGGGTCATTTTTCTATTTTGCAGATATTACAATATCAAGAGAGCCATTCAAAACCTTCAGCTTCATGGTTCTTTTTCTGACTTTGTAATAGGAAATCTTGGATTACAAACTAATTAGTTTTTACAGTTAATGAAATATAATCTTCTTTTTTGACTATAACATTGTTAAAGAGAAAAATGTCCACTGTTATGAAGAGAGCAAAAAAAAAAAAGTTAAGGAAACAGGCCACTTGCTCCAACTTTGGAGATTTTTTGGTTACAGTCACTGATAATAAAATACAAAATTATGTTGAGATCTCTAAGTGTAATCTGAAGTCAAATCCAGAAGAAAAATTGTAATTAACTAAATGATTAAAAGAAATGTCATAGAACTTTTACTCTTACACATACTTACATCACTCTGAATCTGCATCATATTCTTTGTAAGTTCAAGATTCATAGCATCCGGCAAATAAGTGTAATGGTGTATTGGTTGTTTATAGTTGACATTAGTGGCAACATCCTGGGCCATTTTTGCAGCAGTGATGCTGACCATGTCCCCAGGTGTATGATAGCTAGTCTTGGTATTTTCATAATTCTTCTTGTATTCACGATCAGACTGCATTTTTGCCACATTCATGAAGTGGACTAACTTGGGATCATCTTGAAGGCTTCTAAAACCAACATGTTTTCCTTTTGACTTTTCATATGCTTCTTTGTACTTATACTGAAAAGAAAAAAAAAAAGGGTACCATTATCAGAGATATTGCCATGTAGGGTAGGTTGTATCATTGCAGATACAGAGAAAAATTTGACCTGTGATTGTCTTGTTAGAGTACTATGAGAAATGCCAAACAGAAATATAGTTATAACCAATCCCAGAATATTAAAGAACTGTTCAGTAAATTCTGGACCTCATTTTGCTCTTTACCTGAAGACTATTTGAATATAGCTATTCTTTGAAGAGAGTAAAACACAAAGATGCTTTGAGAACGTGAAGAATTACCAAGAATCAACCCTATGTTTTGTGTTTTAGTACAGCACTTTTGCAAAGTATTGGGTTTTTCTCCTTGCTAATTCAATGTTCATCATAGGGATGGGGGTGAGACTGGACTTGAAATTTCAATGATATAAGAAATTCCTAGATAAGGCTATTATCTCTATCAATGCAAATTGCATTGATAAACTTGTCTGGAGAACAGAAGTTAAGTGGCTTCCCAGTATGTATGAGGCAAGACCAGAGTCCAGCTCTTTCTGGATTCAAGATGACTAAACCACCCTGAATACACCAAATCTTGTCTGATTGCAAAAACTAAGTAGAGTTGGTACTTGAAAAAAGGTTAGAAAATAATTCCTTGCTTTTTTTTTTAATAAAAGGGCCTTAAATGAAATAGCCCAAATTTTAGAGTGATTCCATCTTTACATTTCCCAAAGTATGATGTGTATTTTCTTTCATCATAAATCCATCTAAAATGAGTATATTTCATATGCAATACTAGAAAAATGTTGCCATGCTTATACTCAAACAACTGAGGAGAATGTTTTTGCATTTTATCATCAACATGGTTTCATCATTCATTTATGTTACATGCACTATGCACCCAATATGTGTAATAAGATAATAAAAAAGAAGCATCTACCCATTCCCTCTTTCTCTGTTCTAAATGGCAGATTAAATATCATGGTTTAGAATGGTGTCAATAAAGACTCTAGGAAATTGTAATATTTCTAAGAAATGTTTTTTTTCACAGACAGGAAGATTGGATAGAAAAACAAATGTATAGTTTTCAGTTACAGATGATTTGATCATCTATTTACATGAAACAAAATGATATCATGGGGAAATGGTTCTCTTTCCACTTGGCTGTGAAAATCTATCCATTTTATTTGACACCCTTTACATCTCTCTTGCACAATTATAATGCAGGCAGTCATCCGAATCCAGTATGGTAATGCCAGTCAATCTGTTTTATTGAAAGTAAAAGTAAAATGTCAGGAATATATGTCAGTAAAGGTAATTTGCACTATGAATCAGTACAACAAACTGCTGTCTGCTCCATGACAGCTTTACCAACTGGGGTCAACTAAAAGGAATAATAAATAAAATTTTTAAATGGACAGGTTTTCAAAACATTAACAATTTGGGGAGGGATTTGAATAGATGATAAATTCAAAATATCATTTTCAATAAAATACTACTTAAAGAAGTACACATTTGATTGCTTCTTAAAATGCTATCACACAAAGTTCAACTGAAATTTATACTCACATCACTAGCAATGTTTCTAGAAGCCTTGGCTGCAGTAATTGGAATAGAATCAGCCATCACGTTGTTTCCCTTGGCTATTAAATCATGCCAGTCACGTTTATAACATGCCTGGAAAAGAATTTTAAAAGTTATTCCAGCATTCTAAGTTTTGATCAATTAAAAATTAATTATACACTACTGGGTTGTTGTTGTTGTTGTTTTTAATTAAGTTTATAATGAATCCTACATCTTTATGGCATGTTTTTAAAAAACAGCAAGTCACATTTAGGATAGTGACCATATCAAGGGAGGCTTATTGTGATTTGGAATGATCAAATAATACATATTTTGAATACTGTGTTCAATGGGGAGGCATCATCTTTTATGAAGAGCACTGATAAAATAAAGTTATGTTCCATGGAGAATGAATGATGGTGAAGGGTCTAGGATTTGTATCATATAAGGAATGATTGGAGGACCTAGGAGTATTTTATGTAGAAAAATTTGACAGAGTAAACAAGATGACTGACTTGGGATCAAAGACTTCTCTACCTTGTTTTAGTCCCAAATTTTCATGATTTCATTAATGAATTATGTTTATATCATACCATTCACAATTCTACTTACATCACTAATATTGTAAGCATTGCATTTGGCCTGAATAAACTGAGGAAGGTCAGGGCTTATGCTGTATTTGTGTTTCACCTCTTCTCCTTTAGCTTTGTACAGGATCTGCAATAACAAAAAAATAAAACTCAAGATATGCAAAAGAAATTTTCCATAGGCCTGTTTTTCTTCTATAGGGCTTGAAATATGATTTTTCCCTCAAATATGTATAAATGCCCAAGCTTCTCAAACATAAGAAAATATAATTGATTTTTTAAGAAATGATTCACAGAAAGAAAAAACTCTGAGGAAAATAAAATTGTTTTGCCCAAGGATGAATGAGAAAAACATTAACCTTTAATTATCAGCCAAATGGAAAGATATTCCAAAAATCTAATAAACTGATATTAATAGCAGAATACATTGAAACCAGATAGATTTGTCCTTTGCCAAATGATTTTTTAAATCTTTAGGATTTTTTTCTTATAAAAATATCAACACTTAAGTTAAAGCCTCTTATCTAATTATAATTTCAATCCCCAAATCACACAATTATTTTTAAGAAAGGCATATATTGCAAGATGATAGGATTATATATTTTTGAACTGGAAAAGATATCAGGTTCATCACGCCTAATCTACCTCATTTTATAGATGAAGAAAGTTTAGGCCCAAAGTCACAAAGTATTAAGTATCAGAGCCAAGATTGAAGCCTTGTCTTATGATTTCAAACCCAGTGCTCTTTCCACAATGCTATGTAGCCATTTTTTAGTTTACTATTTATATAAGGGCAAGGAGACACATAGGTCTTCCATATAAAAAATCTTTTTCTTTTTCATAGCCATTTGAATGAAATGATTTATTTAAAATCTCATAGAGTATGTTTTGGAATCAAAAATAAACTCCCAAATCCCTGACTCTTATTTTTTTCTGTTAAGTATCATGTGTAGACAGACAAATAAATATTTTAGCTAAGATATATAAATATTCAAAAAATTCAAGAATCAAAACAATCTCAGGAAATTACCTGTCCTCAACCTGAATAGACACATTAACACTGGGCATAATTCCTGCTGCCACTTACTAGTTGTAAAGTTACTGTCTTTCTGAACATAGTATAAACTAATATTAGCAAATTGATGTTAACATTATATGGCTTCCATCAGCTATAAACACACATTGATTTTATTTAGACAAACATAATAAGATATTTCTTATCACCAAAACCAGAAAATGAATTTACCTGCTATTATACCACATGAGGTGAAGTCTGACTGGCAAAATGTTCAAGAACAAAATATCTACTGCACTACTAGAATTTGAATAATTATTTCTTCAAATTACTTCATTTATAATAATGATTTACAAGTAATAAATCCTAGAAACTTAACATGGAAACTAGAGGATGAATACATAGTCAGCATAATGACTGGCATCTGGGTATAATATGCTACCTGTATACATGCAATACTGAGGTATAGATTTTTTAATCAGCCAAGTTTATCCATTAAGTTTTTCAAAAGCAGTTTATAGGGGGAGGCAAAAGTATGTGAAGAAATATAACAAAAATAATATAATACACAAGAAAAATCAAAGTAAATTTTCAAGGTGGTTTTTTTTCTATTTTAAACAACATTTGTCCAAAAGCAACAAAATTCTCACCTGATCCTCAAGTTTAAAAAAAAAATTGCATATTTATAGTGTCAGTTTTTCTTTTGTTTGATTTACATTAGCATACTCACATCACTGGTTTGCTGTGTATTCTGCTTTGCCTGGACCATAACTGGAGAATCCACAATACTGGTAAATTTGAGGGTATCTGGATGTTGTCTGTATTTCTTTTCATTCAGTGCATCACCAGCTTTTTTCACTTTCTCTACTTCAAGAGAGCCAATGGGGACCCAGCCAATACCTTTCATCCAGTTATTATAGTCTTCCTTGTAGGCATTCTTTAAAAGAAGTGAGTGAAAATAGAAGTGTAGGAGATACTTTATCTACATCTAAATTTTAAGTTCAAACACTTTCTTTTGCTAAGTACATGCAACTTACATCACTCTGAATGTGCATCATATTTTTAGACAACTCCAGATCCATGGCATCAGGCAGATAGGTATAATGATGGAGCTGATGCTTATAGTTGACATTACTGACGAGATCCTGAGCTTTCTTAGCTCCTACAACATTGAACATGTCATGAGGTGTATTATACTTGGTTTTGGACTTTTCATAGTCTTTCTTGTACTCCCGATCAGACTGCAACTTGGCAACATTCATATAATGAACCAGCTTGGGATCATCTTGGAGACTTTGGAAGCCCACCATTTTTCCTTTGGCTTTCTCATAGTCTTTCTTGTACTGGACCTATTTAAATCAAAGGGGGAAAAATTTCAATTTAGCTGTAAGGATTGGGATTTTTTGGGGAGGGGATGTAAGAGAACAATTAGACTATCAGCTTTTTAAAAAAAAATTAAGTTAGATATAATCTATTTTAATACTTTGTAAGATAGAAAAGTAAAATCAAATTGTTAAAGTAAATGGAAGCTAAAGATTGGGTAGTAGTGAAAAATTGTGTCAATTTACTGAAACACTTTGTAAAAGCAATAAAATATAAGGGGGAGATTTATGGCAGAAGAGAACAATTATATGTAAAAAGTGAAAGATATAAATTAGGCTGAAAGACTGAATAGAATCATGGAGAGAAGCAAGACAGATAAATGGATATTTTTCATTCAAATTGCTCTTCTGAAACATACATATAGGTCTCTTAAATTGAGAATTCCTTAGTAATATAAAAATTATGAAAAATCAAGATAGTATTTTATAATTAATCTTAAGAACAATTCCTAAGCAGGCTGTTATGAAGAGCTATTCCTACTAAACAAAGAATATAAAACATGGTCATTGATTTGTCTTGCTTTAAAGAAATTCAAATAAGACAATACATCAGGTGGTAAATTCCGTGAGGGCAAGGATTGTTTGTGTTTGTCTTTCTTTGTCTCTCCAGTGATTAGCACAGTGTCTAGCCCACACTTGATGCTCTTTTGAATTGTGAGGGTGATTTTATTAGAACTGATTACACTGGAAGTTCATACATATCCTTTGTTTAAAATATGTAAGATTAGGGTCTAACAAACATCTCTCTAAGATGATGTTTTGCAAGTAACTTTTGCCTGCAATTGGAGTAATAGTGACTTCTTGGGATACTTACTAATCCATAATAAATCTTAATTGATTCAATTATTACTTATTAAATGTTTAATGAACAATATCAAGAGAATAGATAGGAGAGAGCTGATATCTATAAAGATTATTACTGATGATATAAATTCTAAGCTTCCTTTAATATTCAACAATATTAAAAATATCCTGGTATATATTAATCTTGGTTTTAAGCTTTACAGTCAGAAGGGTTTGCCCTCATTGAGTTTACAATCTAGGATAAGACACAAGTATGGATAGTTGTGATATATGTAAAGTGTAAAACAAGTGCTTTGTGAAGTCTGTTTGGGGAAGTTTCTATCAATAGAGAAGTAAGGAAAACATCATAGAGAACATAGATATACAGTTGGAGGATTTTATGTGATATTTAATTCAATCCCATACTTTTATACACAAGGAAACTGAGACCCATTTGTGACTTGCTCAAGATCATATGGCTCATTAATAGATCCAGGATTGGAATCCATGTCCTTTGAGTCTAAAAATTGCTTTCTTTCTAGATAGCCTTGTTACTTCATAAAGTAGCACTTGAGTTGCATCTTAAAGATGAATAAGAATTAAAAACAAACCAAGAGAATTCTGTTCTCCGAAAACACCTCTTAGAAGACATGAGAAATGATTGAACTTACATCACTGGCAGCCTGTCTAGCAGCTTTGGCAGCTTTAATGGGGATGGCGTCGGTTCTCAGGTCATAACCCTTTTTGCTCATATCTTTCAAGTCTGCTTTATATAGATTCTGGAAGAAAGTAACATTTAGATTAACTTCAACATCACATTATAGAGAGGTAAATAAGCACCCAAACTTCAGAATGAACTTACTTCACTAATATTGTAAGCATTAACTTTAGCCTGAATGAACTGAGGCAGGTCAGCTGGTAGGTTATACTTGTGGAGTATTTCTTCTCCTTTGGCTTTGTAGAGAATCTATAATTAAAACAGAATAATAAAGACATTTTGATATCCAAAGAAAATAATTTCAAATTGATGTTCAGATATAGCTCTGAGCATTTAAGAAAAGGGCTTTGGGGGGGAAAAATCCCTTTTGAAAAGAAGCTTTTCTACTAGCCCCAAACAGATCTGGGGGGAAAAAAAGATATGTATTAATGGATCTCTACAAAATCTAAGAGAGGTTTCTTCCATTTTAATATCCCATTGGAATATAATCAACAAGCATTGGCAACATTAGCTGGCAGGGTACCTCACAGCAAGAACATATATGTTCCCGAATTAATAGACATAAGGACACTCAGTTGTCGTCTCAGTCCCTTGGTCACTTAGAGGATCATTATGGTTCTTAGAGTCATTTCTGGGATATGCAGAAAAATGGCCTTTTATAATCTAGAACTATGCCAGGCTATTTGATCCATTCTCAAAATTAGGAGGCCTTTTCATCTCCTCTAAAATTCTGATTAGAACTAAACTAGGTTCCCCAAGGAATTCTTTTCCTCTCTTTCTTGCCTCCCCCTACAGATTATAATTTATCAACACATTTCAGGACATGGACATAATTGCCACTTACATCACTCCTCTGGGCCTGGTTGATTTTAGATTGCACTGTAATGGGAGCATCTTCAATCGCAGTAAATTTGAGAGTGTCTGGATGCTGACGGTATTTTTTCTGTTCAATAAATAAAGAAAATAAATAAATAAAACAAAAGAGCAAAACTTCATATCCCTAAAGTTTTATAACATATCTAGGCAAAATCTTTAAGAAATTATATCAGGAATTGATCTTGGTATAAAATACATGAACAAAAAATAGTCATATTTCTTTGGAAAATGAATGCACTTTTTCCAGACTGGAAGCTTTAAGAGTAGGCTAAATCTACAGAGTACCTCACAATATTGTGTATCAACTATACAATTCACAAAGGCAGCATTCAAATCTTACATTTCATTTTTTCTCATAACATTTCATGTAAAAGTCTCCTATGGCATTACTAGAAAAGACAGAATGGTTTTTGAGCCCCTCAGAAGTAATATTTGTAAAGTCTAACACTTGTTTATTATGTCTCAGGACAATTTCTCCATCATTTGGACAACAACTAGTACTAGGCTCCTAAAAAGAATTGAAGGCCTATCTAGACATTAGGTATAAGAAATATTTTCAAAGACTTCTTGGGATTAGTTCATGGATTAAGCATTTTAATAAGAATAATATTTGTGGTTAGCACATATTAAGCACTTAACAAATGCTTGCTGATTATCTAACTTTTCAGTCATGAGAGGTTGCAAAATAGTGAACTTTGAGGAACCATAATGTGAAATGATGAAGACAGGGAAAATTGTTGCTATTGTTCTTCACTTGTGCCCTTTTTAATGAAAAATAAAACCTCCAAAGCCTCAACCTTTGGAGTCACAAATTCACAAGTAAAAAAGATTTTTTAAAAAGCAAAATATTTGTCACAAAGTCCACATGCTTTCATTTGTAGGCAAGGTCATGGGCCATTACTAAGTCTATCAAATGGCTACAAGATCCTTGAGAGTTGGGATTCTTTCATTTTTGTCTTTGTACCTTCAATGCAGAGTACACTGTTCAGCACAGTGCTCAACAAATGCCTGTTGATTACTAGACATAGTAAAAAAAAAAACTTAATTATTTGAAGGGAGAGGTGACAACTAACAATCTGATATGAAAAGAGGAGATTTGGAAATTAATAATATGAACTAAAATAATAATAGCATTGGAAAATTTAGTGTGGGTATAAATAGCCCATATCATTTCAATAGATCATAGGGAATTATCCCTATATTGCAATGCAATATCATAACTAAAGTTATGATATTGACATATTGGCATACCTAATTATAACATGATGATGACTCCGTGTTATCAAGAAATGTTATGCTATGTTACTTTATTTTGTTATGTTATGTTATATCATGCATATTTTCTTAGAAAGTTGAAACGCATGTAGTATATTTTGCAAAGATTTCCTTTTATTAAAAACAATTGAATTTTTAAAGACACAAGTGATTTGTTTGGTTTTTTAATTTGGAAAATTTACTTCTGTAAAACAACTCCATCTCCAATAATGCCAGATAAATGAGACATGATTGTCATTTAGCAGAGCAAGTCATAGTTTAGACTCATTTATCATTTAGGGGATTTAAAATAAAATAACTGAACTCTGATCAAAGAAAAGACCAATCACAATTCCAGAGGACAGATGATTTAGCATCTTACACAACTGGTGCAGGATGTAATATACATTCTTAGGCATGACCACTGTGGAAATTTATTTTTCTTGACTACGCATATTTGTTACAAAGATTTGTTTTTCTTTCTTTTCCCCCTTTTTCAATGAAGTAGAGAAAAAGGGGAAATAGGAAGAAAGGTTGCTAAAATGAACTGAAGAGAAAAGATGGAAGACCAGTGAAAACACAGACAAGTAGGACAACTTTGAAAAGATGTGTTAAATTTGTCATATAATTATAGAAAAGCAAACAATAAAGTTGGAGATTCACAGTTTTGTGAGCAATCCTTTTTTTCTGTTCATATGGAAATGTGGATTTTGTTTAGTGTTTCTGGAGTTCAGAATAAAAAAAACTAAAAATAAATTTTAAGTAAAATACCTACTCATATACAGCATATACGTACATGTATATGTATGTGTGTATAACATGTTTTTTTGTTTTTGCTTTTTTTTTTTTGTTTTTTTGCTGAGGCAATTGGGGTTAAGTGACTTGCCCAGGGTCACACAGTTAGGAAGTGTCTGAGACCAGATTTGAACTCAGGTCCTCCTGACTTCAGGGCTGATGCTCTAACCACTGCGCCACCT
>JAJPUD010018962.1:0-27526 GCA_023553655.1 Myrmecobius fasciatus
AAAATGAACCTTTTTGAAAGACTTAAGAACAATGATCAACCTGATGATCAACTGTGATTCCAAAGAATGGTGCCTATTTCCTGACAGAGAGGTGATGGACTAATAAGACACATATATTGGGATGTGGCCAGTATGGGATGGAATTGGAAGATTCCAACTCCAGGAGGTTAAATGGCTTACCCAAAGTCACATAGGCAGTGAGGATTGTGGTAGATGGGAATGTGGTAGGTGAAGAGCCCTGATATAGAGGACACAGGTCCATACCCTGACCATTGCAGGCTGGAACTCTGAACACTTTTTCCACAGAATAACATGATGGTTGGTTTTGGCAGTAATATTAAAAGTTCACATTTCAATAGCCCTTTCAAGGGTACAGCCTTAACTTGGCCAGTTTCCAAGCTACTTTTCCAAGCTTATTATTCCCTTCATGCATTCTTCTATCCCAACAAAATTAACCTATTTACTATTCCCCAAATAGTAAACAATATCTTATCTCTGTGCCTTTGTCCAGGATGCCTTGCCTCCTTTGAAAGGATTCCTTCATCTCTTTTAAATTCTTAGCATTTATTCAAGCTCAGATCAGCTACCACCACCTCCAAGGAAGACTTTCCTTACATTCTCTAGTTTTTAGTGTTCTTTCCCTTCCTGCCTAAATTATCTTATATTTATCTGTCATCCCTACAATAGAATTTAAGTTTCTTGAAGACAGAACCTCTTCATGTTTTGTTTTTGTATACTCAGTAATAAGCATGGTGTCTTGTACATAACTGATACCAGCAAATGTGAATTAAAAAGTAAGATAGATGACAAGAACTCTAAGAACTCAGTGAGGGTGTTTTATCCCATTCTGTAGATGAAGATACTCAACCTCAAAGAAGAGTGACTTGCCTAGGGTCACACAGCTAGCAAGTCTTGGATACAGGCCTCCTAGCAATTTGGAATTATGCTTAGAACTGTCTCTGCCTATATTCCAAAGAGATCAAAAAAGAAGCAAAAGAACCCACACGTGCAAAAATTTTTGTGGCAGCCCTTTTTGTAGTGGCAAGGAACTGGAAACTGAGTGAATGTCCAGCAGCTGGAAAATGACCAAATAAGTTATAGTATATGAGTGTAATAGAATATTATTGTTCTATAAGAAATGATCAGCAGGATGATTTCAGAAAGGCCTGGAGAAACTTACATGAACTGATGCTCAGTGAAGTGAGTAGAACCAAGAGAACATTTTGCACAGTAGCAACAAGATTATATGATGATCAATTCTGATGAACTTGGTTCTTCTCAGCAATGTGTTGCTCCAAGGAAATTCCAATAGACTTATGATAGAGAGAGCCATCTGCTCCCAGAGAGAGGACTATGGGGACTGAGTGTGGATCACATCACAGAATTTTCACCTTTTTTGTTATTGTTTGCTTGCTTGTTTTTTTCTCTCATTTTTTTTTTCCTTTTTGATCTGATTTTTCTTGTGCAGCATGATAAATGTGAAAATATGTTTAGAAGAATTGCACCTACTTAACTTATATTGGATTACTTGCTGTCTAGGCGAGGGGGAAAGTGGAGAGGGAGGGAGAAAAAATTTGGAACACAAGGTTTTGCAGGGGTGAATGCTGAAAACTATCTTTGCATCTATTTTGAAAAATCAAAAGCTATTATTTAAAAAAATCTAGGCCTCCCGACTAAGACTTGAACACTTCTCAGTACACCAGGAAAAGAATATTATTAATCTAACAACTATTGTCCCAGCACATCATGCATTAAAGAGGGTTTCTGTAAACTGACCAGGCAATCTAATTACCCTTCTTAGCTTTTTTTTTTTTAATGGCCAAATACTTTAATGGCAATTTCTTAAAAAAAAAAAAAAAAGTACTAGATTTTTATTTTTTTTTGTTTTTACATCCCTCTCCATCATCTCCCTCTCAGAATCATCCTTTAATAACAAAAAAAAAAAAGATTCAGCAAAATTAATCAATACATGGGAAAATCTGGCCTTATTTGCACTATCCAGCATCTGTGGTCCATTTCTCCAAAGGTGTGGGGAAGGGGAGGTATCTTCCCAGATCTCTTCTTGGGGACCAAGCTTGTTCTGTAGAGAACAGCCTGTAAGCTAAGACTTCCGAGAAAGGCTTCGGATTCTTAGTAGACTGGCAGAAGGAAGGAGCAGAATCTCACCAGCCGACCACAGCAGCAGTCTTACAGAACAGCTCTGTGGAAATCCAGATCCTACCCACATGGCACCAAGACAACAAGCCTGACGCCACCCAAACTCATCTTGTCTGTTTCACACCTTGTCAGTTTCTTCCAGTCACAACCACCAACCTTTCAGGCTCGCCAAATGGTTCTTCACTTTCTGCTCCTCCTCCTTTGGTCCAAGCTTCCCAGATTATACAGATCAGAGAAACATGCACTTCCTGTATCTGACAGAGGGAGGAAGCCCTAGCTTCCTACAACCAGAGGATCTTACAACTGCAAGAGATTGCCTTTCTACCCATCTTTTGGGGGCTCAATTCATCATCCTTTAAACTTCACTGCATTGTGTTTCTCTCTCATGGACCTGATCACTTAGTCTTTGAACTGAAGTCATTTGCAAGGTATGGTATGCTATCTCCTCCACCAAATGGGCAATTCTATAAGGAATGGAACTGTGTATTATTCAATTTTGTATTCCCCCATGCAACTTACATAAGGTGTTTACTTACTGGTGTTAAGAACAACTCACTTGTCAGTAATTTCTCAATAAATGCTCATCCAAGCCTCTGCCCTATTGCCCAATCGCCTCCAAGCTATCCTTCACAATCTGCCAAAATGGTATTCCCAACACACGAGACTCTGTTATTTTCCTAATTAAGGAACTTCAGTGGCTCTCAATTAGCTCTAGAAGAAGATACAATCTCCTGTTTACTATTTAAAGTTCTTTACAATATAGTTCCAACATGCCTTTCCAGTATGATTGCCCATGGTGTCCCCAAAGTCTTAGGGCAGTTTTAAGTTTTAATAGCTTTTCAAAGAGGTTTATATGATTCTCCTTTCTCCCTCATGAACTGTTTGTGATGATCACCTTCCTCCTCCATGACTTTGCATAGGCTGTCTCCCATTCCTTACCTATGCCTAGTTTCCTTGAAGCTCAGCTCAAATGCCACCAACTTTAAGTGGCTCTTCTGGACTCCCCTGCCCTCCCCCTCCTAATTATTCTGCATGCATATTATATATACCTTGTACCTACTCATTTGGATACATCCAGTATGTAAGGTCCTTGAGGACAAGGACTGTGACAAAGAACACAGAACATGGCAGACACTTAATAAATGTTTCTGGGTCAACTAAAAGGACCAATAAGAATTCATATCTCTATATCACATTAATTTGACAATCATTTTCCTCACAACCCTGTTAATTGAGTCATACAAAAATTACTGGCCCAATTTTAGAAATAAGTAAAATGAGTTTATAGTTAAGAGACTCTCTTGTGTGTCTGAGATGGGAGTCTGCTTTGAGCTATACCACACTGATTTTCCATAAATGTAAGGTGAGAGCAAAAACCTTTAAAAGGGCTTGAATGCCAGATCTACCTCCTCCAAGGGAAGCCATATGACCTACACTCAAACCACAGGGTGAGAAGCAGCTGAAGTTCTCATGTCTTTCCCATACAGCAGCTGTCACCGACAGACTCAAAGGCACATGGACAGGGGGCTTGGTCCTAGGCTGCCTCTCCCATCCCAAGAGGGTCTCAAGAATGGTGAGACCAGCCCTGGAGAGTCACTTTAGGACTATTCCTTCATGGCCCACAGCAGCCTGTTAAAATACCCTGCTCCCAAATCCAAAGTATAAACCCTTTAAGGAACTGCTGCTCTCTATTGATCCAACAAAACTGAAGCATAATTCAGAGAAGAATAGGGGGAGCGAGGGCTGTGAGGGAATATGACAAAAGCCTATAAAAGGCTATTTTTAGTCAGGGCGTGACTGGCCCAGTGAAGCTAAGGGAATGCAGCTGTTCAGGATCCTGAGTTATATGCTGATGGCATTCATCACTGACTATCATAACTAGAAGGGAGCCTGGAGACCACCTAGTTCAACTTCCACATTTTATGTATGGGGAGGTTGAGGTCCATCCCCCCCAAATGAAGATGATAGACTCTTTTAAGGTCATCCAACTGATGAGTGGCAGGGCTGGGGTCTCCCAACTCCTAAAGAATCAGGTGTTCTAGCACATCTCTTAGAAACTACCACATTACTTGAATGATGGTTACCAAGTACCTACTATGTGCCAGGCACTTAGGGGCGAGAGAAGCAAATCCAAAGAAAGAAACAATCCCTAATAGCAAGCTTACATAGATATATATAACATAAACAGAAAGAGAATAATGCAAAATAGTTAAATGTGAAGTTGTTTGAAAGAGGAGTCACTAATAACTGGGGGCAGGAGGAAGATCAAGAAAGGTTGCATCCTGAAGATTTTCTCAAGTTTTAATCTTCAGAGAAGAAAGACCATATTTGGTCCCAGCTCTGCCACTAACTAATTGTAACAATGGAAAATTTATTTTGCTTCTCTGGACTCCTTTTTATTTTTTTCTTCAATAGTATTTTATTTTTTCAAATGCATATAAAGATAATATTCAACGTTCATTTTTGTAAGATTTTGCATTTCAAATTTTTTCTCCCTCTCCCTTATCTCCCCCTCCCCATGACATCAAGCAATCTGATATAGGTTAAATATGTGCTATTCTTTTAAACATATGTCCATATTTGTCATGTTGTGCAAGAAAAATCAGACCAAAAGGAAAAAAAAAAACACGAGAAATAAAAAGCAAATAAACAAACAGAAAGGTGAAAATACTATGCTTCGATCCACATTCAGTCTACTCAATTCTCTGGAGGCAATGGCATTTTCTATCCCAAGTCTACTGGAATTGCCTTGGATCAATCTATCATAATTGATCATCACACAACATTGCTGTTACTGTGTACAATGTTCTCCTGGTTCTACTCACTTCTGAAAGCAGCCTGCTCATAGTTTCTCATAGAACAATAATATTCCATTACACTCATATGCCATAACTTATTCAGCCATTCCCCAATTAATGAACATCCACTCAAATTTTAATTCTTTGCCACTAAAATTTTTGCACATATGTGTCCTTTTCTCTCTTTTATGATCTCTTTGGGATGCAGACCCAATATTGACACTACTCTATCAAAGACTGAGTAGGCAGTTTTATAGCCCTTTGGGCATAGTCCCAAATTGCTCTCCAGAATGATTGTATCATTTCACAATTCCACCAACAATGCATTAGTGTCTGGACTCTTTAAAAAAAAATAGAAGAGCAATACTTACATTCACTAGCTCACAGATGAGTAAAGCACCTGGCCAACTTGAAATGCTATTTAAATCTAAGCAATAAGTATTGTCCCTTACTTGAGCAATTCCACAAGCTACTCAGCCAATATTTAAAAAACAAAAAAAAAACAAAACAAAAAAAAAAAAAAACGAAGAGGTGAGGAGAAGTTTTAAGGTAGGCTTAAGTTCTATGCAAAGAAATAATTTCCAATAATCAAAAATCAGAAAGGGCTACGTCAGAAAGACCAAGAAAAATAAAGGCTTGGTGCTCACTCATCTAGAATATTGTAAAGGGGATTGCAAATAAAGGGGATTGTAGATATTGGACTAGACATCCTCTGATGCTTCCCAACTCACATTCTGGAATTCTACCTGCTGAAACTTTGCACCATCCTCCTTGCCCCCTAGGCTTGCAATCTTGTCATCTTCAACTCTTCACTATCTCCCACCTCTATACCCAATCTGTTGCCAAAGTCTGCCAATTTAATCTTTGAAACATAACTCAAATATCCCTCCTCTCCACTGATACTTCTACCTCTTTGGTACAGGCTCTCATCACCTCACATCTGGACCACTGCAATAGACTGCTGGCAGGGTCCATTTGCTTCAAGACTCTCAGCGCTCAATCCATTCTTTAATCAGTCATCAAAGTGGTTTTCCTAAAGCACAGGTTCAACCATGTCACCTCCCTACTCAATAAATTCTCTAGGCTACCTATCACCTCCAGGATCAAGAACAAAGTCCTTTAACGTTCAAAGCCCTTCATAACTTACCTCCCACCCACCTTTACAATCTTTTTATACATCCCCACTATACTCTCTAATCCAGTCACATTATCCTCCTTGTTGTTCCACATACAAGTCACTTCATCTCTTGGTTCTGAGGATTTTCAGTGACTGTTATACCTAGAAAGCTCTCCCTTCTCATTTCTGCCTTCTGGTTTCCATGGCTTTCTTCAAAGACCAGCTAAAAACTTACCTTTTGCAGGAAGCCTTTCCCAACACCTTTTAAATCTAGTGCCTTCTTGCTATTATTTCCCATTTAATCTTAAATATAGCTTGTTTGTATATATTTGTTTGTTGCCTTCCCTCTTGAGATTGTAAGCTCCTCAAAGATGGTTTTCTTGCTTTTCATTGTACCCCCAGTGCTTAACCCAATGTCTGACACATAATTAACAAATGCTTACTGAGAGACAGGGTACCTAACAAAGGATCTGTAAGTTGACAGATACATTCCCTGTTTCCAATTGTGTATTTGGTATCTAATTTTCTGTATGTGGATGTTTCTAGTAATTCTCTTCTAAAACACATCTATGTAGCCTTGGACAATTCCATGAATCATTCTCAGTTTCAGGTTTTCTCATCTAAAGATAAAGGGGTCAAGCTAGGTATTCTCTAAGATCCTTTGCCACTCTTGACATTCTATGAACCAAGACCCACCATGTGATACAGCTGCTTAATAAAAAGAAAAAAAGAAGTTCGTGAACATTTGGTTTGTGGCAACAGAATGACTGAGTTCAAACAGAGAGGTGAACAAAGTCCCATACTCCAAACCACTCAAATGGAGAATCTAAAGCATCACTCGGAGGTCTGTACCACACTTCATGAAGGACATCAACAAGCAAGACAATGTTCTGAGGAGCACAACCAGAACAATGAAAGTTCTAAAAAGCTTCTTATAAAAAGACATGAGAGAATGGAAATGTTCAGTCTGAACAAAGTGCCTGGGGGAGATGGGACTGTGGTCTGTCTACACTAGAAGGGCTACCATGAAAAGGGGAGTGAGGCATTTTTTTTTTTTCTGTGTGAATTGTAGAATCAGGTTCTAAGCAGTTAAAGTTACAGGGAAGCAGATAATAGACTCAGTATAGGAGAGAAATTTCTAAGTAAGGGCTGGAGCTGTCCAACAACTCCTTGTGATGCAGTCAGTACTTTTCATTGGAAGTACTTAAACATCAGTCAGGGTGGCTGCTGAGGGAGACCCTCCACAAAGAGAAGATTCAGTGATCTTCTCATTTCTGGGATGCTATGAAAGCAGACTAGTTTGACAATAACTCCTTCCTCCTCTTCTTTTCATGTTCTACGTTTGCAAGAAGTTTATTTTTGACTGAGGAAAGACTGCCTAAGGCAGGATTTAGTGGCTCAGCTACTGGTTGTTTCTGAGTTTGGTGCTGGGGACATCAAGTATATTATGCTTCAGATCTTGTTCTCTGGTATTATCCAGAGGTCTGTATATAGATACACAGCTCTGCTTCACAGAGACAAAGGAAAAGAGGGGAGAACAGGTGACCGAAAGGACAGCTGTGAGGTTTTTCATGGAATCAGCATAAAAAGCTTTTGTTGGAAAGAAGTTTACCTCCTTGCTCTGAAAGTAACAGAGAAAGAAATCTGGTCTTTTCTTTCAAACCCTGGTAACCCTACTCAGTCTGTCTGTCTATGTTTGTCTGTCCCTTTCCCTCTCCTTCTCCCTCTCCCCCCTTACCCTCACCTTCTCTCTCTCCACTCCTCTCTCCCTTCCTTTACAAAAAATCAGAAAGAATCTTGGGGGAATGGGGGAATCTTTGGGAGCTATTGGTTCTGGCCTCTGCCAGGTAAAGCTCTTTCCACTGAGGAGTAGCTGTCCCATGGAATCAATCATACAGATGTAGCATCACTGGAAAGAGCACTGCATCTGGAGTTAAAAAGTCCTGGATTCAAAGTGACTCTTCTATTTACTCTACCTCTAAAATCTCAGGCTAGTCACTTTACCTCCATTGCCTTGCTTGTAAAATGAGCACTAGACTCAAAGCTCCCCTACAAAAATCCTAGGTTTCTTAGGGTCTAGTTAGGCGTCTGGTTCCAACTGATGAAAATGCCCCTATCTTGAACCAAGGAAGGAGGCCCTTTTCCCTTGGGGGGAAGGAGGAGGCAGTAAGAACCTGAAACTGAAGATTAGAGCCAAGAGAGAAGGACTAGAGGCTGACTAGGAATTGAGATGAGAGGCAGATCCTCATTTAAATGTATAGGAAGATCAAAGATTCAGTGAATGTTAGAGCTGGAAGGAACCTTAGAACACAGCATGTTAAAATCTGGAAGAGATCTTAGAAAACATCTAGACCAATCTCTATTTTACATGTGAGGAAAGAAAGGAGAGGGAGAGAGAAAGGAAGAGAGAAATGGAAAGGGGGAGGGAAAAGGAAAGGAAGACAGGGAGGGAGAAGGGAATAGAGGATCTGCTAGGAATCACAAGGCAAGTTCATTAGAAGAAATTTGGACTAAAATCTTCTGTGTCCATCAGAATCCCTCCACCCCCAACATCCCCTGCCCCAGTGAAGTGACTGAGCTCGAGGGATAAGAAATCTGACCTGTTTTCTTCCTACCTTGCCCTCCTGTCCCTCATCTTTCTTCTGTGATATGTACGCTTCATATTTCCCGGAAAGTCTCACAAGGACTGGATTCCCTGGGCAGAGCTGGCCTGGCTGACTCCAGGACAGCAGGTCTGTACAATCCCATCTCCAAAGCCACACACTTGGAGGGCTTTTCTATTGCTGATTAATCTCCTAACACTCCTGTCTGCCTCTCTGTCTGTCTCTGACTCTTTTTATCTCTGTCTCTATCTCTGTGTGTGTCTCTCTCTCACACACACAAACACACACTGACATCCACACAGCTCACATTCACACACATACATTCATGCACACATAAACATATGCACTCATGCACACATACATACACATGTCCCCATACACATGCACATCCGACTCAGTACTCCTCATGTATTTTCTTTTTCTTTTTTTTTTCCTGAGGCAATTGGGGTTAAGTGACTTGCCCAGAGTCACACAGCTAGGAAGTCTTAAGTGTCTGAGGCTGAATTTGAACTCAGGTCCTCCTGACTTCAGGGCTGGTGTTCTATCCACTGCACCACCAGCTGCCTCTGCCTCATGTATTTTTCTGCTAAAATTCTGGAGTTGATCTTTGCTCCTGGCTGCCCACCAGGGAACAAAGTCTCCAGAGGCTCACCATCACTAGGGCCATGCAGCAGGAAAAGCTCTGGACTTTAAGAGGAGAGGCTTCAGTACAAGTTCTCAGCTCTCCTGCTGCTTTTTCTGCATAATCTTAAGTCACTTCATGTTTTCAAATCTCTAAAATAAAGGATAAGCTAACTCATAGGCAGCAGTACATAGAACTCAGGAAGAACTGCAGTCAGACATGTCCTAGCTGTGGGACCCTGAATAAGTCATTTAACCTCTTTCTGCCTCAGTTTCCTCAATTGTAAACTACCAATATTAACTGCTACTTCCCAAACTGTCGTGAGAATGAAATCAGATGATATTGGTAAAGTAGGTGCTACAGAACTGTTTATTCCCTTCCCCTTGCAAAAGAGATCAAATGAGAATTTTTATAACATGCTAATTAAGTATCAGCTATTATAAACAAATCTCTCCTCCACCATCCTGCCATGCTGACTTGCCATGATGAGACCCCAGGTTCTCAAAAGCTTCAGCAGCAAAAAGCTGCTAAAGAGACCGAGCACTCTATGGGATCCAGTCCCACAAGACTAACTGGGCAGAATTTACAAAGAGGAAGACTTGGGTCCCAGGTAAAGAACTGGAAGCTTCCCACAGTAGATGCTGGCCCGTTCCTTCCTCGGTGGCCTTTCCTCTAATCTGCAATTATCTGGAATGTTTCTAGTGATTTTCATTTTTGTCTCTCTTGTGTGAGCTTCTTTTAGGGAAGAAATAATGTTTTTGCTTCTTTTTATCTCCTTCACTTAGCCCCATGGCTGGTACACAGAAATGCTTGCTGCCTGGCTGACTCACAAGCTCTCTCTAGAAGTCAAATGAACACTAATTGACTTATTCCTAGGGAAGGCAATCCTTGGTCAGGCACAGGTGGCCATAAATGGCGGTCATTCAGGGCTCTTAAGTGTGTATGAGATGCTAGAACTCTCTTTGTGACCCCAGTCCAACAGACAGCCATAGTCAAAAAGGAACTCATCATCTGGATGCCCAGAAAATGATGATTTTTTTTTAGCAAGAGCAACCCTCCAAGGCCATCTGTTGTCATCTCTACCAGTTCCACAAAAATCACAGCTCTCTGAAGTGCAAAAATATCAACAAGTTTATGTCATACGAAAGGCAATGTGGTAGTGTGGTTCATCTTCTGGATATGATGTTGGGAAGACCTTGATTTAAATACTGCCTCTGATATTTCCTAGATGGGTGACTATGGGCAAGTCAACTATTCCAAGCCTCATCTCCCTCATCTGTAAAATGGTGATAATGGTTGGTGTACCTAATTCAGGGGGCTGTTGTAAAGTTTAAATGAGGTAATGCAGGTAAAGTGCTTTATAAACTCTAAAGCCCTAAATCAAAGTCAGCTGTTGTTAATATGCTCTCCCTTATGATAAATTCCAGGATTATGGATTTAATTGCTCCTTCCTATTCTTATTAATTCCCTTAGAGAATTTTTCTTATCACATTTAGAGATTTTTTTTTGTTTGTTTGGCCCCAGAGGGTCAGAACTAGAGACAATGGGAAGAAATTGCCAAGAGGCAAATCAAAGCTTAAAAAAGTTAAAAAAAAAAAATTCCTGGACAATTTGGTCTATTTATTGAGCTCTATTGACATAGAAATGCTTCCTGCAATAGTTGGATTCCCCTTTAAGTCGACTGGCTGACCACTAGTTGGGGATGTTTTAGAGGTTGGACCAGATGGCTGCTATGGTCGGTTCCATTCTGTGAGCCTTGACCTCTTCCCCAAGCTCTGGTTCTTTCTATCCATTCTCCAGAACACACACACTTGGATGTCCCACCATCCCCTCAAACTCAACCCTTTCAAAACTGAACTGATTCACATTTCCCAAAATTGACTTCACTATGTTTCTCATTTCAGTGCCACCATGGTTCTTACAGACTCAAAGGATAGTACCTCAAAGCCATAATCGACTCTCCTTTTATTCCCTGTGTCTAGAGGTCAACAAATCTCTAGGGGGTTGTAATCCCCAAACAGATCAGAAAATCACAGGACTTTACTACTGGAAGGAAAGTAGTTCAATTCCCTCATTTCACCCATGAGAAATCTGAGGTCTCAAGTAAATTGACTTTCCAAAGTGATGATGTTGGTCAAATTCAAACCCCCCATTTATCTCTACAGTAAGGGGATGAGCCCTAAATGATTCCTAACATAACACAACCCCAAAATCCTATGAGTCTAAGATTCTCAATTTTAATTAGGTTTTTGTTTCCAACTGTTAAAAATGATCTGATATTGAACATCTCCTAGGTTCTTAGGATTTCAGAACTGGAAGGAAACTCAGAGGCTGCCTAGTGCAATACATACCCAAAAAAAAAAAGAATTCTCTCTGCATAACATTCAGAGTGGTCATCCAGCATTTGCACGAAAGGCTCTGAAGAGAAGGAACTTGCTATTCCTTGAGCACTCATTTTCCTTAGGAACAACATTCATTGCTAGGAAAGTGGTTTCTTAATCAGTTTGCTCACCTATAAAATGGGAATAATGATTGAGTTATATTCCCTTATATCAGTTTTTTCATCTGTAAAGTGGGCATCACATTTGAATTTTCTACCTCATAGAACTGTGATAAGAATCAAAGATTATAATATGAAAGACAGACTGTTTACACTTTCTATTTGGAACCAGTTTCCTTTAACAAAGGCCATAAGCCTACAAGCCAGTGTTTCTTAATCCAGTGGGCAAATTCGGGGAAACAGATCCCTACCTGTCACATATTGACTTATAAAACCACAAATTAACATTATCTATGCTATATTGTACTTTTATTTATTTTGTTAGACATTTCCCATTACATTTTAATTTGGTTCAGACAGCAAATTTAATGGATCTGTGTGGACTGTGTGACACAACACAAAACAGTTGAGGTCCACCCAACTTCTTGCCCTTGCAGCTCATAGGAGCCACTGTATGGTCCATGAATGAGGAAGATAGTGTACCAGATTTGTTTTGAATGATGTTCCCAAAATTCACAGGAAGAGGTTCTTTAAAAAAAGCCTTTCAATGATCTCCAAGCTACTCTGATTCTTCCAGTCCCTTCCTCTTTCTCCTCTTCCCTTTCTCTTCTCCTTCCTTCTTTTTTCAATGTCTAAGAAACAGTGCCTCAGGGCAGGATGTGATAGGGACCAAAGGTCCCAGGCACCAAACAACCCTCCACTTCCACATTAGTCCAATTCAGCCAGCCTCGCCCAATTCAAAAATTATCCTTAAATGATGCAACTTTTGATGATTAAATCAAATTTGTCTTTTTTGGGGGGGTGGGGTAATATCAGGCTAAAATGATAGAATCGTCAGGAGAATGGCAGCTAGATGTAATTAGACTGGGACTGGGGAGAGGGACAATAGGGCACAATGTCAAGAACCCTCAATCTGGAATAAGAAGATTTGAAATCCCTGCTATTTATTTGCTGTGTGACCTTAGATGAGGCACTCACATGCTCTGGGTCGCAGTTTCCCCATCTGTAGAATGAGAAGGTTGAACTAGATTGTCACTAAGTTCCTGAAAGATGCCAAGAAGGATCAAACAAGCCCACTGTGCTTTTAGGAGACCATTGCCAGAAAACCCTATATCCTCAGACATGAGATGGAGAGCTCATGTGGAAAGATGGGAAGGGCATGTCTAACTCTAGTGCCCATTGTCAGATCTAAATTTCTATGAGAGAAGGACTCTTACCAGTAGTCTATGGGGATTCCTTGCTAAGCAAAGTCTCACATGGTCAAATTAATAAGAAGGAAAAGCAGCTGCATTTGGAGGCAGAGGACCTGGATCCAAATCCTGCCATTTCCATTTATTATCTCTGTGTAACTATGACCAAGTCCACCTCCCTGAGCCTCTGTTTCTTCATTTGTAAATTGGGGAGAGGAGGAGAGGGCTAAACTATATAGCTTGTGCATCTCTTTCCACATTTAGAGTTATGATCCCACTAGTTACATTTCTTGTGTTCCCTTCCAGCTCCAGCCTCTCAGACCAAGAATTCTCATTTCTGACTTACAAACCTTAAGGTTTATAAAGTACTTGGTTCTTAACAGGTTTGTTTTGCTCCCACTTTACAGATGAGGACACTGAGGGGCAGTAACTTGCTGATAATCACACAGTTTAATAAGGGCAAGACTTACAGATCATAGATTTGAGGGCTGGAAAGGGCTTTAGAGGTAGTGAATGTGTGTAATTAGGAAGAGAAGGAAAGAGACTTGGTTCCCGGTCTTGAATATTCTGTTATTGTTGTGGATGCTGCTGCCATTGTTTTGGGGGAACTTCAGGAAATGCAGCTGTTTCTGAAAGGGAAAGTGCTTCAGTTCTGTCCAGAGAAAAGGGTGCTGATCACAGAGTCAAGAGACATAGGTTGGAGACCGTGTTCTACAGCCAACTAGCTGAATGATGTGAAGTCACTTCATTTTTTGACCTCATTTTTACCTGTAAATCAAGGGAGCTTAATGAAGGCCCTGAGATCCCTTCTCATTCTACCAGTCTGTGAGCCAAGAAGAGTTTAGGGAATTTTGTAGAGTGAGGGCAGAGAGAGTGTGTCAGATAGCTTATTGAAATTTTGACAGAAATAACCACCCTGGCCAGTCATGAAAGATGGCTCTCTCTTTGCAAAATTAATTATTGAAAAAAAGATCAAAGCAGCCTTTTTTCTTTTCATGTCCTCTGGAAAATCCTCACTGCCATGATCAAGGTCCTCTGTCTTAACTACAAGATTTGAAACACTTATTTCTGCATTGCCATCACAATCTACATGGTCCAACTTACCTAAATCACTCTCCTAGTTAGTTGGTTTGGGGATTGTAAAGGAGAACTATCTCACTCCTTCTCCAAAGTCTACCAATTCTCCTCCTCTACCACCATTACCATCGGGAGACCTTTCAGAGAACTCTACCAGACCACATCTGTTCCCCAAGCTCCCCATAATGGTTGACATTGAACAGAATGCCAGGCACAGGCAACATTACAAAATGCATCTCTGATGCTATAATGAGGCTGAAAGTCCTGTAGAGTGCCTGCATGATGGATCAACTTTCTCATGATGACTCTTCCATAATAATAGTTCCCATTCCGAATAACACTATTAGCGAAAATTGTGGTGTTTGAATATTCTCGCTAAGAGATATGGAATTGTTAATAGAAATTCCAGGAAGCTTCAGTCTGAAGCTGCCCTCAGCCAATTACCTTCTGGATATGATGTAAACTGAAGAGAAAGGAGTCTGCACTTTCTGCCAAAGGTTTACCCTTTCTAATACTGTAATGAGGTCAAGCCACTTGTCTGCCATTTAGCCCCCTCCACAATCTGGCACTACCGTATCTTTCCATTCCTACCCCATGCACCTCCTGCCCACAAAATCTATGCAAACTCTATTACAAAAAATAAGCAAACAAACAAACAACCAAGAACCCTACCCTGAGTTTTTCCTTTCCCTGTATTTTCTTGCCCTGTTCCCTAAGCCTGTAATATCCTCCCTCACCAGCCTGACCTGTTGGATTCTATGACAATAAAAATATTGGATTCTTTATTTCAATATGTAAAGGAATCATGAATAAACTACATCATTATTCCTGCTCTATCACTAAGATGAAGATCTATAAGAAATGCTGTGGTCACACAAAGTAATTATTGAAAACTAAAAAGATTAAAAAAGATTGTTTTTTAACTTAAATGAAAAGAAACTATTGGCTACTGATGAAGGTCTGAACTAGAGTAGCTATGTTGTGAGTGGAGAATAGAACAGATATGAAACGGGCTGTAGAAGCTGAATAGAAAATCCTTGGCAACTGGTTGGATGTAGAAAGTGGAGAAGAGTGAAAGATGAATACAAGACTATAAGTCTGGATAAACAGAAGGATGATAATGCCCCCCCACTTAAATGAGACAGGGGGCAGGCTTGAAGAGAAAGACAGTGAACCATGCCTTGGATACACTGTCTGAGGTGTTTTGGGGGCATCCAGTGCAGAATAGGCAACTGGTACCCTGAGTCTAGAATTCAGGAGGCAGGCGAGAGCTGGATATATGGATCTGAGAACCAGCTGCATAGAGACTATAACTGAACTCATGGGAATTTATGAAATCACTGAGAGAAAGGGTGAAGAGATGAGGGACTAAGACAGACTCTTGAATACACCCACATCTTTAGCGCTCATTCTTCAAAAGGTGGTTCACTTCCTCTATAAAGTCATCCTGAGTCCTGGTAGCCGGCAGTGTCTGAGAGGGACTGAGAGGTCCCAGGGGAGGTAATGGGGAAGCCACGAGCCTCTCCCACATCACAAACCTAGGAAGTAGCAGAGATGGGATTTGAGCCCAGTGCGTTTACTCCAAAGCCAGAATCACTAGATCTGGTGGGAAGGAAGGCAGCATGGTACAGCAGGTAAAACAATGGCTCGAGTCAGAGATCCTGGTCTGAATCCCCCTTTCAGATTTATTTTCTTTGGGATCCCTAAAATGGACTACGGCTTCCCCAAAGAAGCCATCCAGTCCAATGTGTACCTGCACCAGGCTTCCACATAGATAATCATTCAACTTTTGCTGTGAACATCTCTAGGGAAGGGAAATTCAGAGGCAGCCGTATCACTTATGAATAGTCCTAACTATTAGCAATTTACTTACATTAGGACTAAATGTGCCTTTTGCTTGGTAAACACCAATTGCTCCTCACTCTGTTCTCTGGAGCCAGAGAATGGGTCTGATCCTTCTACAAAAGAGCCCTCAAATACTTGAATACAGCTATCATGTCTCACACTCACACACACACACACACACACACACACACACACACACACACACACACACACACCTGTGCAAGTCTAGCTGAATACTCCCAGTTCTTTTCTTATAAGCCATGACCTTGGACCCTTCATCACCCTGGTTCATCCTTTCCCAGAAAGCTTTCATCTTATCAGCTGGCCTTGAACCCCATTCTTCAGGGGTTCAGAAGGGCTGTTGTCACCTTATCCTGAGCACAGTAGGCACTAATGCAGCCCAAGATGAGATCCTTCTTGGAGTTTGCAGTCTATTAGAAGTCCTACATCCCTTTCAGATGTCCCATGGCCTGGCCATACTTCCTCCATCCTATACTTGGAAAGTAGATTTCTGGAACAAGACTTGCGTATATTCCTATGAAATGTCACCTTATCGAATTTTTTTTAACCCATTGCCATATTTTGGGATCCTGCCTGATATTGAGGATGTTAGCTACCCCCTCCTTAATGTGACTTGCTTCCTACCTCAGCTCACCTGCAAGAAGACTCTCCCCCTCCACTTGGCTTCCTTTAAGACTCAGCTCAACAGAATGAAGAGAACATCATAGACAGCAACAACAGGATTATGTGATGATCAATTGTGATGGACTTAGTTGTTTTTCACTGATGAATGATTCAAGAAAATTCCAATAGACTTGTGATGGAAAGAGTCATCCAGAGAAAGAACTATGGAGACTGAATGTGGATTAAAGCATAATATTTTTACCTTTTTTATTGTTGTTATTTACTTTTTTTTCTTTTCTCATGTTTTTCCCCTTGTGATCCAATTTTCTTGCTCAGCATGATGAATATGGAAATATGTTTAGAAGAACTGCAATGTTCAACCTATATCAGATTGCTTGCCTCCCCACCTCGTAAAAGGAGGAAGGGAGAAAAGAAAAACTTACAACGTTTTGGGTTTGGGTTTTTTTTTTTTTTTTTGCAAAGGTGAATGTTGAAAACTATCTTTGCATGTATTGGGGAAAACAAAATACTAGCAAAATGCTTTGCTAACTTACAGAACATCTGTAAAAATAAATTGCAGTTATAATTTTTGAGCATTTTTTAAATTGAAAAGCATTTTTCCTTTCCTTCTTATGTCCCTTTCCATTGTTTTTGTTATCAATAAAAATAGTTTATCGAGGGGGGGAGGGGAGAACACTCAGTTTAAGCATCATCTTCCACAAGAGACCTTTCATTAGTTGTCTCCTAGTATCAAAGTGGATAGAGGAATCAGAAAGACCCAAATTCAAATCCAGTCTTAGACATTTAGTAGCTATATGATTCTGGGCAAGTCATTTAGTGTCTGCCTCAGTTTCCTCATTTGTAAAAAGTATAATATTAGCAGCTTTCTCACAAGAATATTGTGAGGTCCTAGGCACTCCTGGGCACATATTATAAAGGAATTGTTATTAAATCTTTAGGGAGTTCATATAACCATGGAAGTTATTATTAAAAAGAAAATAAAATCATTGACAGATGCACTCTTGGTAGTATCAAAAAAAGACGCTCATCAGTTGGGTAGTAGCTAAGCATTCTGTGCTGCATTAACGTAATGGCTTATTACTGGCTGATGATTAGGGCTATTCAGAAGCAGGATGGGTGGCCACCAGAGATGCTGGCTCCCCCCTGGAAAAGGCAGAGGCTGAAAACCATCTGCAGGACATAGTAGAGTTAGGATTTCCTTTCAGCATGAGTCAGGCTACATGGCCACTGCGATAGCTTCCAACTCACAAACTCTGTGACAGCATTAAGACAAAGCATGAATGTGATGAATGTAAGGAAATGGGAGAAGATGTGTGAACTGATGCAAAGTAAAGAAAGAAAGAAAGACCAGAAAAAGAATATATATGAATAAATGGAATAGCAACAAGTCCCCCAAAACAGAATACCAAATAATGATAAAGCTCTGAGGAGGCTCCAAGGAAGCTCCAGGAGAACGCTTTCTTTGCAGAAGGGGAGGGGGGAGATGGGAACTATGGAGGTAAAGCACAGTTGGCATCTCTGGTAAGCTATTTTTTTCTCTCTTTGTTAAAAGGAAGAGGAATGGGATTTTTTATGAATTGTAGTTGATAGAAAAACAAAGGAAAAGAGAAAGAAAGAAGAAAACTGTTGAGGGAAGGGGTGGGAGAAAGTTGCCCATTCCCCCCAAGAGTAGACAGCCTGTTCTCGCTGACCCCCTGAGACTTCCCCAGACCCAAGTACCTTCCAGTCAGCTGACTTCTTCTTGGTCCCCATCCCTCCTACCCTGAATGACAACTGAATCGGCCCTCCCGTTTTGTCTCTAAACGTTCAAATTGGAGCCATCAGCGCGTTTCCTAGGTTACAAAATTAGCAAGCTAGCTAACTGACTAAACAAAGGCTGGGAGAGAAGCTGCATGTCAAGACACACTGTACTCGGCAGCGTGCGGGGAGCTGGAAGGCGCCCCGTTTGGGCGAGCAGCCCAACACTGCCAGGAGGCCCGGCAGCACTTGGCTGCATAAAGGAGGCCCTGTTTCTACCCCTTCCACCCTCTCTTTGGTCCAGGGCCCAGACAGTAGCATTTGATGTCACCATCCTGGTTATAATGGCCCTTCTGTAATGATAAAGTTCTTCCACAAAAACTAGCCCGCTGGCTCTGTGGATCTGGTGGTAGAAGCACCTTGGGCCTGCCAGATTTACAAACTCTCAGGCCTCCATTCAGGGAAAACACACCTAGAGAGCCGGCCACCTGAGTCAAAGGTTTCCCTGATGTCCATAGGGCAGGCCCGGAGGAGCCAGGGACTCTCAGAGCTCTCCCCCAGCCTGGAGGGAATCCAGCAAGGGAGCTACAGCAGAAGGTCCAAGGTTGGAGTCTGAACCCTACAAGAAAAAACAGACCAGCTAATGCTCAGAAAAAAACACTACCTGTGATGTACACCAGAAATGGTGGGTAGCTCTCCGTTAGGGCAGGTGGGGGGAGAGGAGATGACCAGCCTTCTCTCAGCAGGACCAAGCTCATCGGTGGCTGGTTCTGGGTCCTTCCTAGCCTGAATCTGGCTCCTTTGCGCCTCAGGCTGCCTCACAGAACACGCAGGTTCCCTACCCCTGCTGGCCCTTGCTCGTTCCTCTCTAAGGTGGGATGGACCTAACAGGTGGGGAAGGAAAAAAGGAGAAAGAAGAGCCAAGAGGCTAGATATCCGGAATGCCAGAAAATTCCATCCTGCCCAAAATGGAGAAAAGAGCCCAGAATTTACCAGATTCCCAGATGGGGCTAATCATACTTAGGCCACAGCTCCCTTGCTTTATTCACCAAAAGAAGCAGAAGTGCGGGCCGTGGGAGGTAGCATTAAGCGACTCCCTCACACTCACAGGTAAGGAACACTTCTCCAGCCCTTTTCAAAGGGCTTCCCCACTTGATTTTGCCAGACTTACACTAGTCTCCTATTGGTCAATGGGACCCAAAGGGCGCTCAAAGTCCCAAACAAAATGCATGGTGGAGGAAGGACTCAAACATGGGTCCTACTGGCTTAAACAGGAGAAATCTGGCCACCGGGCTGTAATTTTTCCCACAGAATGGCTTTACCCACAAACTCCATTCTCTGAAGCGGTTTGTCATCAGACAGAAAGTAGGTTTATGGGGGGAAGAGGGTCTTTCACTAAAAACTGGCAGTTATTATACAGGGGGATGTCTTCATCCTCAGACTGGACGGTCCAAAGTACTGACTTTGAGAACAGTATAGCAATATAAATGAGGATTTCCATACAGTATTAATATTACTAGCTACACTGATGTAGTACTTTATGGTTTAAAAAAGGCTTTCTCCACAAGAACCCACGAAGGTAGTTAGTTATTACAAATAGCATTTCCCCCTTTTTAATGAAACAGAGAGACCCAGAATTGGGTGCTTATGGCCATAAAACAACTCCAGCAGAATAATGAATAGATCAGAATTATTTTTCAGGGAAAGTTCAATAGCTTTGATAGTGAAAGATCCCCAAACTCTTCGATGGCTTCCCTTCCCCACTCTAATCCTTTCCTCAGCTTTCATGAGAATCTAAGAAATAGCTGCAGCAAAAGCAAATCTTGTCTTTAATTCCAGTAAAACCCTGGAATAGATGGAGCAAAGCAAGTGAAATAGTCCTAGTAAATAGGCCTTTTTTAAAAAAGTAGTGAATGAAGAAGTGAATCTCGAAATGTAGAATGCTTTAAAAAAGAGAAGAAGAAGAAGAAAAAGAAGGTTCAAGTGGACACTGAAGCCAGCACAAATGAAATTAACCTAAATACTAAACCTTCGGAAAGCCTAAAATGGAATTTTTGTCTGAATTAATAAGGACAAATTTTCTTTTCCTTTTAAAAAAATTAGAAAGAAGTAAAACTTAAGCATTGCTTGCTTACAGATAATAAACGTGACATTAAAATGTCTAATATTTTCAGTTCCTTTTAAAGTAAGTTGGATTTTTAGCCATAAGAGAAATGCTATATCAAAGGCAGATGAGGTCAGGTTCAGCTCTATGCATATGTTGTTGTTGTTTGTCCTTTCTTCTCAAAGACAACTATGACATCAGGGATGTGATGTCATGACATGCAAGTGAATTGGATTTCAGTGAGGGAGGGCTGGGCAAGGTCACCTACCTCACTTTCCCCTGCAGAGCCATCTGGGTCCAGTGGCCAGAGATCAATCAGCAAGCCTGGAAGTGGCCCTGGACATAGTGGGAGAGCTTGGCCTTTTGAAGCTAAGATCTTTAACAGGTCTCAGTTTAACTGAGGCAACACCCAATCAGTGATTAAGAATGGGTAAGAAATGAGACACAGAATGTCTTCTTTTACTTGGTCCAAATAGTAACAATAATAATAATAATAAATACATATTGATATACACATACATACATATACTGTACATGTGTATATGTGTGTGTGTATGCATACATATGTGTGTATAATATATATATATAAATGTGTGTGTATATTTCAATATGAAAGGGGAAGACCCTTCAGGGTTTCTAGCCAAAACAGAAACAACTGCTATTTACATTCACTCTGAGCCCCTGATAATTAGCTACTAAATGGTCTGAGTGGTACCAGGAAAGCTCCTCACTCCACCCTCCTAATGCCAGCCCCAAAGTCCTTTCCCAGCCCCTTAATCTAAAATTCCATCATTAGAAATTTATTCCTTTGATCATTATGTTTCTAACGGCATCCTCACATGGAAAGACGGTTTACTTATGTATGATTATTCCTTTTAAACCACTTTCAAAAACGTATGTATGAAGTTCATTTAACAAGGGAAAATTTGCCAAGAGCAAAGTGTGATGGTGTGAGGAAGCCTAAGCTCCTTGTTCATGTCACCAGTCACAACTGGGAAGGAAGGTCAGTGATTATCTGCCAGTCTGATCAGATATCTATCATATGACAGAATAGGACAGAAAAGCACTTCAAAAAATATAAAATACCAGACAAATGGGATATAGTAGAAAAAATATGGTGTTCATAAGAAAGAAGAAAGAAGAGGAAGAGGAAGAGGAAGAAGAGAAAGAGGAAGAGGAGGAAGAAGAAGAAAAGGAAGCTTGGACAAGTAACTGGACTCTTTGGGCCTCAGTTTCCTCATCTGCAAAATGAAAAATTTAGATGGCCTCTGTTTCTTTTAGATCTAAATCCTGTGACTCCATGAGTTCGAGGGGTGATTAAATTAAATAGTATTCAGCAGCTGCACATTGTCTAGGCACCTAAGAACTATGGGGTGGGGGTTTCTAAAATATAAATCACCTACAGGTAAGCAACCTTGGTACACAGAGTAGCGGCAGAATTCAGCTTTTAAAGGGGGGGGGAGGGTCTTCCTTAAGAACTCCTTACTTCTAGATGATCCCAACACATCTAGTCCCACACCCTGTTCCTTTTCTTGACTCTCCAAGAAGTGTAGCTTCTTTCCCTAGTCCCTCCTGCACCTGTTCTCACTCCAATCTGTACTTCACTGAGAGCTCCAAGATAACCCAGGCTGGAGCCCCAGTTCAGGCTGAACTGTCCTGCCAACAACTGCCCATTTTTCCAAGAGTCAGAGGTGGAAGAGTCTCCAAAGTCAAATAATACATGGGTCAGAACAGGAATTCCTAGATTTATCACGTCCTGTGTTTTGTGGGTATCTGTATTTGTATCTTATTCCTTCCTTTACCATTCCTGCTGCCGTGTGGATCATTAACTCTTGATGACAGGCAGCCTGTCATAACATTCAACAATGAATAAGCTCCCCCTGTGTGTCAGGCACTGTGCTAAGTGCTGGGAGTACAAAAAGAGACAAAAGACAGACCCCCGATGGAGCTCACAATCTGATGGGGAGACAAAAAAGCAAACATATATATGCAAAAATGCAATGTTCAGGAAGAAAATAAAAGAGGGAAGCAATGGAAGTAAGAGGGTTTGTGTAGTCATTCAACCTATCAACACTTATTAAGCGCCTACTATATGCAGAGCACAGGAAGAGACAGAGAAAGACCTGTACTTACTTCCTGGGCTTCCTTCTGGACTCTGTTCAAATCCTGTTGCTGCAGGTCCTTTTTGGGCCCTCTTCCCAACTCACAGCTAATGCTTTACCTCAGAGGTTACCTTCCATTTGTATCTTATACATACAAAGCTTTTTTGTACATTCTCCCTCATTAGGAGGTAAGCTCTCAGAATGCAAAGACAACGTTTTTGTCCAGAATATTTTCTTAGATAAGGGCCTGACTCATATGTCATTGAGGCATTTGGTCATATCTAATTATTCATGATCCTGTATGGGGTTTTCTTGGCAAAGATACTGGAGAGATTTGCCATTTCCTTCTCCAGTGGACTAAACTGAGAGTTTAAATGGCTTGCTCCAAGTCACACAGCTAGTCTGAGACGGATTTGAACTCAGGTTTTCCTGACCTCGGGCCCAAGGCTTTATTTATCCACTGAGTCACCCAGATTTCTCTGCCTGATATCCTTAATAAATTCCACTTCTTCTTGTCATGACTGCTACCTCTCATCAAGCTAATGATCTACATGACAGCAAAAATAGTTAGGGGGGAATAAGATATAAATACAGACACCCACAAAATATATGACATGACAAAACTATTCTTTCTTGTCCAGATTTATGCCCTTCCCAAGGAGGAAATTCCCTCTACCAATGCAAATCAGCATAAAAAATGGTGATCTTATGATATCCCTAACAGCCCAGGTGCCCAGCTAAATTCAGGGACTAATCTACTGGCAAAATTCAAATTCAAAAATATTAAAATTGTTTCCCATTACTCCTTAATTATGTTCTTGTCAAGGTAACTAGGAGAGAGCATCCAAGCTCTAAAGCTCATTATGGTAGAATGATCTGACTCACCATTTAGACAGTAAGAGAAGCTGCTATGAGTATTTTTCCCTTCCTTGCTTCAAAGAAAAATGTGATTGTTTCATAAGGGAAATAACCTGAAAATCTGTCCCTCGCCACCGGAAATTTAAGCTGCCCAAATCATACCAAGTGACAAGTTATTCTACCTTAAAAACATCTGCTGACTCTGGAGTACAAAGTAATGCTTAGAACTAGTGTAATTCTGGTAACACCAGCTCAGCATTGAAAACTCTATAATCCACCCACATTTTAGTAGAAGTCTGTCACTGTGACACTATTTTGGTTTCCATTAGCAATAACTACAGGATTCACCATTTTTCCTGGGATAGCCAGAGACAAAGGATGCGCTTGGGATGAAGTTGTGGGCAGTAAGAGAGTGGAAAAAAATCACCTCAAATCAAGAGATTCCCTGTGATCATGTACAATGGAAAGCAAACATCCTTCCCCTTGGGAAACAGGAAAACCCATCGCTTCTGAACAGAGGCAGAGTAAAGCCTGGAAGAAAAGCCTATCTCTTGCTTTGAACCAGACAGCAGACTATAAAAGGCCTTATCTATAAAGGTCCTTCAGAATTGGGCAAAAGAAATCTTTGGCAGCAAATTAAGCCCAACTACTGTAGCCCCCTAGAAGCTGGGTCATTGGCAGAAATCTGTAAGGAGTAATTCCATTTTTTTAGACTTTCATCATTTTAATATAAAGATGAATAAGTAAATATGATTATTATGGTCACATATTTAAGATAGATACTTTATAATAACTATAGTCGTGCTCCTAACATTAACTCACATAGGTATTTCTCTGGTACTACATGATATTTTCAGTTACACAGGTTTTCACCTGGGACTATAATCACACAATTACTTCTTGTTCTATTAAAATGCTTCTAGCTGATAAATTATTATCAAAGCAAACAAAGCAAAGCATTGAAGACATTGATCTTTCCTGTTACGCTCCTAAGTGTTTGATAGACTTTTATCTTTCAGCCTGAATCAGTACATTCATAGTTTAAAGAAAAAGTCTTAATGCTTTTGATTTTTATCTTATGATTATTTTCCGATACACACTCCACAAAGAACCTTCCCTCAAAACAAAAAAACCCACAACCAATAATAGCAGCAGCATCTGATAGTGTCTGAAATATAGTGTTTCTTTGTAAGGAGTAATTCTAAATAAAACACCAGGATCGATCTCATTTTCTTCCGCATTCCTCCCTGCCCATCCCCACCACTTTTGCTTTGCTGCTCAAAGAGCAAAAAGGCACCAAAATCACCTGAATGGAAGGAAACTTTAAGAAAAGACCAGATTTTTACTATAAATGCTACCAAGGGGAGGCATTGCTCACAACAGAACTGGGAAGTCTTTGGAAGCAATAAAAGCTGACAAGAATAACCAGGGACACTTTGTGGCGCTCCGACAACTTCTCAAAGCGCTTTATGAGCTTAGAAGTTCCAGGCAAATGGCCAGCTCCAGTCCTGGGCTCTGGCATCTGAGGTCCTGAGTTCAATATTACTTGGGTTATCTTGTGCATGTCATTTTCCAAGCCTTTTTCTTTTTTAAAGGCTCCTTTCAGTTCTCGATTCTCATGATCTTCCTGGAGACTCCCCGCCAGGAAGTTATGAGAAGTTCCCTTGATAAAGCTCTGGAGGAAAGGGTGATTTAACCACTTTCACTTTAAGCACTACAAACTCCCAGTCCATCTCCGAACCTGCTTCCTTTCACCATAGCCCCAGGTAAATCACTACCACCTGGTCTGACTGCAGGTAGCTAGGCAGAGCAAGAGAGTACAGCCCTAAGGAAAAACTAACTCTATTGTAAAGCAAATTAAAGTTTTCTCCTTTAATCAATCAGGGATATTTCAAGCCTCAGCTGGTGGCCAGACAAAAGTTGGAGCAACTCCACTTCTACCAGAACTCCAGGAATATTCTGGTTTTAGGCAAGGATCCTGCCTTGAAACTGTCTTCTCCGTCTAAAGATGGCTAATGAGAAGGATTAGGGGAAATCCAGAGTCACTAGATAAAGTGTAAAGGGAGGGGCTAGTTATCCAACATTAGGTGCTGCAAATGACTGACAGCAATCTTCAATCATTTGGTATAAAAGCAGTTATGAAAAGCATCGCTCATAGAGGTATAAGACCTGACCTGTAAGGTCCAATTCCTCCACTATCTAGTCATACAACCTTAAGGAAGTCTCATTTCTAGGAACCCCAGTTTCTTTTTTTCTTTTTTCTTTCTTTCTTTCTTTCTTTCTTTCTTTCTTTCTTTTTTTTTTTTTTTTTTTTTTTGGTGGTAGAGCGGAATTAATTTTTTTATTAAAGCTTTTTATTTTCAACACATATGCATGGAGAATTTTTCAACACTGGTCCTTGCATAGCCTTGTGTTCCAAATTTCCCCCTCCTTCCCCTCACCCCCTCCCCTAGATGGCAAATAATTCAATATATGTTATACACGTTGAAATATATGTTAAATCCAATGTATGTAAGCATATTTGTACAATTTTCTTGCTGCACAAGAAAGATCAGATCAAAAAGGAAAGAAAATGAATAAGAAAACAAAATACAAACAAACAACAACAAAAAGAATGAGTTCTCTCTCTGGGTACACATGGCTCTTTTCATCACAAGATCACTGAAACTGAACCCCAGGTTCTTTACCTACAAAATAGTTAATACTGCTTGCACTGCTAATCTCACAGGGTTTTTAGAATCAAATAATATCATAGAGTACCTAGTAATTATCAGCTATAAGTAATGCATTTGATTTAATTGTTACATCTAAATAGCTTATTTACAAAAGAGAAAGAAATAGTTCCTTTATAACAGTACCGCCCCTTGTTATTACCAAATATTTGAATGAAATGGGAAAGCAGGAATAATCAGAAATCTGTCAGACCTTTGAGCTGTAGCTATAAAGAAACTAGAGGTTTTGGATTGTCTTTCTTGATCACTTTTAATCATATGTGCTTTGGAGGACCCACAATTTGAACTGCTAAAACTTGAGATGTTTAAGGAGGCACCAAATGTCATTGATAAGGGCGACATAGAGGATAGTTCTTCATTGCTTCGAGTTTTGCATAGAACTAAATGGCCTTGAAGGTCTCTTTCTAACTATGAAATGATGACTCTGCAATTCTATTTTTGTCATTAAAATTTTTATTGTTTTTATTATTTCTAGACCTGTAATTTCAATGGTGTAGGAAACTCCCTCCTTCATGAAGGTCAGCAACTCATTTATAACTCACAGTAAAAGACAACTGGCTAGGGCACTAAGAGGGCCATTGATTCATCTGTGATCACAGTGTGTGTGTGTGTGTGTGTGTGTGTGTCTGTATGTCCCAGAGACAGAAATTGAACCTAGGTCCTCCTCACCCAAGTATGGCCCCCTATCCACTACATAATGCTGCCTCCCATCATCATCTTAATTATTATCTACATCCATTTATATTGTCTGTTCAAGTAGATACTTCAAACTTTCAATAGATGTGTGATCTTGTTAATTTGGGCACTCATTCTAAGCACAAACCATCCATGTCTTCCTATAAATCCTTGAGATATTCATCCATTATCCACCTCTCTCGGTATATGTTCAACCTTCCCTCTTTTCCAGTCATTTATCTTTTTGATGGTATCAATTTTATGGCTTTTTACATGCAATTCATCAGTGGTAATAGGCTACAACCTGTTTAAACCCACCATACATCTCCCCATCCTTTGGGTGACCCATAATTTTGACTCTTTGGGTATTATATTATTCCATGATTCACAGTCACATAGCATCAGTGGCAGAAAATTGATGTTACTGATTAATGAGGTTTTTGTTTCAAGGAGAAACTTAGGGTTGTTAAGATTATAGCACCAGAGGGGAAGACAGTCTCACATAATGAAAAGCGAGCAGGGCTAGATTTGGGTTCTAGGCTAAACTCCAATATAACTGGCTGTATGATGTTGGACAAGTCATTTTGTCATTATAAGTCTCAGTGCCTTCCCTAATTCCTCCAGCTAAAATTGATCTCTCTCCCCCTCACTCAAATTTCTGATAACTCTTTGGGCTTCTCCTTTGCACTTATCTTCCCATTAAATAGAAGATAAAAGCTCCTTAGGACAGGAATAATTTTGCTTCTTCAGTAACACAGTGATTG
>JAJPUD010018963.1:0-21492 GCA_023553655.1 Myrmecobius fasciatus
ACAGAACAATCATATTCCATGACATTCATATACCATAACTTTGAATGTAAAAATGTTTTCCCAATTTATTGCTTCCCTTCTAATCTTGTCTGCATTTGTTTTGTTTGTACAAAACCTTTTTAACTTGATATAGTCCAAATTATTAAAATGATCCATTTTGTGATTAATGATGATGTCTAGTTCTTCTTTGGTCACAAATTCCTTCCTCCTCCACAGGTCTGAGAGGAAAACCATCCTATGTTCTTCTAATTTGTTTATAATATCATTCTTTACATCTAGATCATGAACCCATTTCGACCTTATCTTGCTATACGATGTTAGGTGTGGGTCAGTGCCTAGGGAAACATTTCTTAATGCTGAATGGGATTGCATTAGCCTCTGATTTACCCCATCCATCCCATTAAGTTTCAGAATAAAACTTCAGCTCATTTTCAAAAAAGTGAGTGGCATTCCCAGCTCCCTATGACTTCTAAAATTTTCCTCTTAAATTACCCCCCAAAAATACATTTAACACAACTGTACACATAGCCTATATCGGGTTACATGGGGTCTTGGGAAGAGAAGGGAAGGAGAAAAATGTGGAGCTCAAAAATCTAACAGATCTAATTGGGGGGGGGGATACTATTAAGTCAAAAAATTAAAAAGAAAACCCAAATTATCCAAAAAAAAAAATCAATTCCTTTTTGTATTGACAACCTAGCCCCAAGCTCATACTGAGCTTCCCCACTTTAATCCAGGGCAAAAAATGGGGAGATGCTCCAAGCAATTTCCCAAGATTGGGACACTCCCCTCTAAAATGGTCTAAAAGAGGCAGAGTACTCTATTTCCCAATCATATGCCAGACTATTGAAGGAGCTAATCTTCACTTCTTTGTAACTTAGCACAATCTTGGTTAACTTCAATACAAGTCTCTCTTTGGGTTCTTAAGAGCTTCCAGATGCCTGGTTTTTTCCTATTTCCTTTAGTGAATTTGCTTCTAGTTTACCTAAACAATTCTTTTTTGTGCAAAATGGAAGAACATTTATTTGATTTCCAGTTATGAAAATTAAATTGGAGAAATGAAACAGAAATTGAAAATTTGAAACCCACAAGGACATCAAAGAATCATCAAGGTGGGAGGTAAGGATGAAGAATGGAAGCTCCTTGGGGGCAGGGGCTGCATTGAATGGGAAGCCCCCTGCCCAGTTAAGCATTTGATAGCCACAGACTTGGACCTCACATTTTTAGAAACCCCAGCCACTGGGGTCGGGAAGGGCAACAAAGAGGGACTGCCCCTTGCTTGTGGGGATCTCTCTCACTTGGCGTTTCTGAGACCGCACACCCTTTCTCATGAGAAAGAAACTCTTTCCTGCACTCCTGATGGTGTTAGTGGGCTCTACCGTCCCACACATTTTAGATAAATAAGGCTTTGCAAGTTCTACTTCAGCCTCCCTAAAAGACACTACTAGTTCCCGGTCACTTCCCCCAATAATAGAGATTGTTGTTGGCCATTCCCATTCTCCTTCTTTGTTTTTTGTTGTTGTTGTTGTTGTTTTTTTGTTTTGTTTTGTTTTGTTTTTTATAAATTTCCCTTTCCATTCCTTAATTAAATTTTACTTTTTTTTTTTTTTTTAAGTTTTTCCCTGATTTTAACAAGCTCTTTTTTTTACGGTCTAGAAAAGAGTTACTAACAAGCAGGCAGTTCTTAAGTGCCAGATAAATTTAAACTGCAAACTTTAACTCATCTTCCTCCTTTTCTTTTTTTTTTTTTTTTGCTTTTTGCTGAGGCAATTGGGGTTAAGTGACTTGCTCAGGGTCACACAGCTAGGAAGTGTCTGAGACCAGATTTGAACTCAGGTCCTCCTGACTTCAGGGCTGGTGCTCTAGTCATCTTCCTCCTTTTCACCAAAACAAGCATGTCAATCTCCAGGGAACAAAGCTATGGTCTGATGCAAGAGCAGCCTAAATGCTCTTTCCCTGTATCTTTTGTGTGTGTGATTGCTTTTAATAACTTTTTTTTTTTAATTCTATGTGGTGACCCACCTTTAGTCCCCATAGTCCTTTGGGGCTGCAGATGGCTCTCTCCATCTCTATTTTTCTCTATATCACTTAACAGTCTTACTCTTCAGCTAAATTCCAGGATGGTACCCCACAACTCACTAAGTTATCTGTGCCTTTAAGCTTCTGCTGTCTTTTCAGAGAGAACCAAAAGGGGCGACTTCCTCAAATCCGCTTCTCTCAAAGGAATGACTCTTCTCAGATCCTCTTCCCTCCAGAAGTGCAAATCTTGATCTTCAAACCTCCAAAGTCCGATGGTTTTTTTTTTTTAGCAGTTATCAGGATGTGGAAATTTATAGGAAAGCTACTGCACACATGTCAATGACAAATCGAGTCTCTGGTCGGGGCCAGTGAAGCGTCAGCTGACAGAAAGCTGGAACAAAACTTCCCTTCGGGTAGGATCTTCCCCAGAACTCCAAAGTCTTTGGCCGCTTGCATTTTCCTCTTAGAAATCTTCCAAGATAGCAGAATCTGCAGACACCACAAGACAAAGATTTTCCTGCAAAGCTTTCAGGAAAGGCAGAAGGGAATAAAAAGGGGGGGGGGTTCTCTACTCTGGGGCAGGGGCGCCTGGCTCACCGACAGCTACACCCTGGCTGACTACCACATTAGGAGCCTGCCTTATTAACCTTGAGTCATTTTCCAGGCAGAAAACCTAACCAAACAATAAAGCAGCCGTGTTTGCCGGCCTTCTAATTTTAATTTAATCAGAAGATCTGTGCACACAGTTCTCTAAAAGCCATTTCAAAGCCTTGAAGTTTGCAGTAATCTGAAGTCCTTTTTCCCCTCAATTTCGTTCAATTTGCAATAATGAAAAGTGCCAAACTGGAACCCCCAAACGACCATTTGAATGTTTGTTAGTTTTAGACCAAATTTCCCCCAATTCAATAGCGTGCCCCTTTGCCATTCCCCCATTAGCCAGGGACTCCCCAGGTTTCCAGACCAAAACTGGCAGGAGAGTTCCCACCTGTTTCCCGAGGGGATTTTCACAAGGCAAACCCCAAATCGATCTGGCAGATCTGTGGACCCTAGACTTGCTTCCGCCTCTAGCTACAATGGAAGACCAGATCACCTTAATTTCTTATTGGGAAAATGATGATAGACTTCTTTGCAGGTTGGGAGGAGAAGAGTAAGTTTCTGGGCCTTCCCAGCCGTGAAACAGGAGACCACTCAGACCCAGAGTACCCCTAGGCGTTTGTGTGTCTTCCCCATCAGAGTGCGAGCTCCCTGAGGGCACCCCGTGCCCAGTCCATCGCCTGGCACACAGTAAAACTTAATAAATGCTTGATAACCCACAGCCATACAAGTGAAGGATGAGCAAAGACAAAGTGCTTCCAAACGAACGTCAAATAAGAAGCCGTCACACAAACGAGTAAGAATCTTCCAACTTTTATTTTCAAGGTACAGTCATTGGAACGTTTCCATTTCTTTATAATCTCCTAAAAGAAAGATATACAATAAAAATATAATGCGACATCCGACAAGTTTTATAATCAGAAAGGAACCTGAAACCCCTGCTGTGGTAAGAAAGGATTGTTTTCCAAAAATAGACATTTGCAGCCAGCAACGAGCCTAAACATTCGTTTGCTTTAAAAATAGAACTCTTTCCCCATCCATCTCTCTGCTGCATCCGGCCCCAGGTTCAAGGCTCCTTCCCAAGCAGCAGCAGCAGCAGCAGCAGCAGCAGCAGGCGCCCGGGCGGACGCACAAATTACCCGTTCACGCCTGCCTTGGCTCGCGCCTGCCTTGGCTCGCGCCTTGGAATACAGTAATCACGTCAGACGCGCAGACAAGCGAGCTTAGTCTTGGGAGGGATTAGAAAACTATCTTAGGCTACACCGGACAGCATGTAAGTAGCAACCTACCCCGTGAGCACCAGGGACAGAGACTGAGGGAGGGAGGGGGCTAACCGAGGGGGGCCGGGGCTGAGGGAGGCCCGGCAAGGGCCAGAGAATGTGCTGATGGAAGCCGTGGTCCAATGGCCGATGGAGCCAGCGCCAGGACGGTGATCGCCGAGGCGACCAAGAGAAGTCTCACAAGTTACTTCCCTGCTGAAGTCACAAAGAACCCCAGCAATGGCCTTGGAAGTCTCCTGGAGAAAGAGTGAGGTCCCCAAAGCCCGGGGAAGGCCAGAATTTGGGGACCCCCTCCTGGATGGCCCAGTGGGCAGAGAGCTGGACCTGGAGCCAGGAAGATGAGGAGCCGAGCATTGCACCAAGGTCACAGCTTTCCAGATGGAAAGGGATCTTGGGGGCCCTGCTGCGTGGGCAGGACTCAGAGCCGGGCCCCTGCCTCCAGGTCCGTCTCCCTTTCCTGAGGGGGAAGCGATGGAAGGAGCCGATTCCTCGTCAGGAGCCACGTGGTTCCGGGGGTCAGCCTCGTCCCTAACCCGGGTCTTTCTCAGCCAGCCTCCGAGGGGCAGCCACACGGCCCAAGGCAAGTGACAGTCACAGAGCATGTTCCCACATTTCCCGGACAACATTAAACGCCTTCGCCCAGTCCGGCCCCTTTACAAAAGCGAGTCGCTCGTCCCGTCACAGAAAACAAGCACGAAGTACACTTGGGGGTTCAGGCAGAGCGTGAAGCTGGCTGCCAGGCCCTGGGAGGGGCCCTGCCTCCCCCCCCGCACCCCAGAACTGGCCCCGAGGGACTCTCCCAGAGTCCGAGGGAGGAACAATGTCCAAGGCAAAGTCCCATAAAAGGAAAGAGGAGAAAATCGAAACCAAAAAGCGAAGCAGCCGGAGCGCCGACAAAGCTGCCCCCCAAAGCGCTGCTCGAGCTCCGCGGGCAGGCGCCCCTCTCTGGGCTCTGCTGCCGGGCACGGCCTGGCCCCCACCCAGGGCCGGCCCGCTGAGAATTAATGACAAAGTGTGAGGAAAGCCCGGTTAAGTCATTTATTTTTAAGTTACCAGATTTACAAGGCTCTGATTCTGTCAGAAAATAGCAAACTGAAAACTAAACCCAAAGCAGACCCCGGCGGCACTCACCACGTCCTCTGCCGGGCACGGTGCCACCTCCGGCCACGAGCTCCTCTGCCCACGGCTCTGACCGTCGGGGCGGCCTCTGTGGCGCGGGCCGGGGTCCGCGGGAGCGCTGGGCGGTCCGGGGCATTAGGGGGCTGAGGCGGAGAAGGCTTATTGCGAGCGCCCCCTGACCCAAAGCCGGCCCCTGCGCAGGCGCTACTGCTGCGGGTAGTGCGGCTGCTGGGGAGCTGGAGGGAACGGGTAGTGCGGCTGCTGGGGTCCCGGGTAGGGCGCCGGGCCGGGGTTCTGAGGGTAGGTGGGAGGATAAGGCAGGGTGTACTGGCCGTAGACGTAAGGGTTGTAGCCCATGGGCATCGGCATCTGGCAATACCTGTGGGGGACAAAGGGCACTGGTGAGGGGCTGCCGCCGCAGCACGCCCCCCAGGAAGCTCCGCAGCCAAGCCAGCCCCCCGGAAGCCTCACCCTGGGTATCCTGGGTAGGTGGGGTACGGCGGTCCCTGGGCCTGCGACGGGCCCGCACCGGATGCAGTGCCGGATGTGGGGAGCCCAGGGGTTGGGGCCGGGGCCGGAGCCGGAGTCCCCACGGCCGAAGCAGACGCGGCGCGATTGGCTGAGATCACCGGAGGCGGAGGGCGGGCCGGGGGCTGGGGCTTCGAAGGCTACAAGAAACCAGACAGCTCATGAGCGGACCCCTCGGGATGGGACGGAGGAGACCCCCGGACCCCTCCCCCCAGGTGTCCCAAGGGAAACAGCCGGGCGCTCACCAGCATGGTCCTGGGCGCCGGCGTGGGAGGGGGCGCGCTCCCCGTGGCCGCAGGAGAGGTCTGGTAGGCGGGGGCCGGGAGGGAAGGGGCGCTGGGCTCCCGCGCGATGCTCTGCTGCAGATCCCTTTGGGAAAAGGAAAGACGCTGAGCCTGGCGGGAGACCGCGCGCTCCCAGCGGGGCCTCCCCTTCCGGACGCTGGCGTCCCCCAGAGAAGGCAGGAGGTGGGGGTCCTGGGGGCGGGGGTCCCGGCGGCAGGGCCAGGCCTTGGAGGTTCATTGCCTGACTCAAGGCACAGCGGCCGGGGAGAAGCCCTGCCGATGGAGGCCCATCCAAGGCCAGGGCGGCTGACCTCTGGGGGTCTCAGGGATGGCCAGAGAGCCTCAAGCCACGTGAGGTGGAAGGGAGGGCAGAGACCCCAGGCTGAGGAGGGGCGGGTCACCCCCCCCCCCCAAAGGCCCCTTGAGAAAGAGCAAAAAAGGGGTGGGTGGTCCGGAGGGAGGAGGGGTGGGCGTGATATGAGAAGGCTGCGGGGGGGGGGGACAAAGTGGTCAGGGAGGGGGCAGCGGCGTGGGCTGGGTGACTTGTCTCTGGGCCCCCTGGGAAGGGGGGGGGCACATGCGTGCACACACACACACACACACACACTCACACAGTGTTATGCCCACCCCCTCCCCCCCCGGGCCCCGTACTTCAGGAGCTCGTCCCTCTCGGTCTTGCGGGCGAACACGATGTCGCTGCACTTGTTCTGGAACTTCAGCAGGATCTCCGTCAGCTCGTTATAAAACTAGGAGCAGAGCACGCAGGAGCTGGGTCAGCGCCATGCCCGGGGGCCCGGGGCCCAGCCGGCTGACCCAGAGTGACCCGGCTCTTTGGGGGGCCAGGCTCTGCCCCCGGGGCCCTCACAAGTGACCGAGGGCACAGCTCTCACCCCAGGACCCCCTTCTTTGAGGGCCCAGCTCCCCCAGAAGTCGAGACCCCCCCCATTCCCGGCTCTCCAGGGCAGAGCTTGTCCAGCTGGGGGCACCCCGGGGCCTCCTTGGGGAGGCCGAGGGGCAGCAAGGAGAAGGGCCCCAGGGCCCCCGCTGGGGGCGCTCACCTTGGTGCCCTCCCTCAAGTTGGCGACGAGCTCCACGAAGTTGTCGTAGGCGACCGCCAGGTTCTTCAGCACCTCCTCGCGCAGGTTGGCCTCGCTGTTGGACTGCTTCATCTTAGAGAACTCCTGGTGTGAGACCTTTCCCGAAACGCGGGTGAGTCACCCCGGGCTCTCAGGCGCCAGGCGCGGGCCCTCAGGCCGCCGGGTCCCAGCCGTGTGCAGACCCCCACACAAATCTACTGCCCCCCCCACCGGGACACCGGGCTCAGGGGGCCCGCCCCAAAGTCACACCCCCGGGGAGGGGCCAAGGAAGGGTCCCCCCAGGCTCCCTGGGCGAGCGCGGCCTTCCTCTGGGTCAGTCACCGCAAGCGCACAGACCCCTGCTCCCGGGACCCCCGGCAAGTCCGCACCAGAACGGCCCCGGGGCCCCGAGAAGGCAGGTTTTCTAGAGGAGGGACGCCCACCTGGACGCTCTTCAGCAGCTCGTCCTGCTTCTTCAGGGATTCCTGGACCCGGTTCGTGAGGCTCCCGTAGACGCGGTCCAATTCCGTGACAGAGAGCGCTTCTTCGTTGATGGCGCCGTCCTGCGCCAGCGCCGACAGGAACTTGCTCCTCATGTCAAAGGTCACGGACTTGAGGTCGTTCTCCAAATGCTCGCGCTCCTTCTTCACTTCGTCCAGGCTGGCTAGCAGGGACTTGAGCACGGTCACCACCTGCGAGACGGCAGAGAGGCCGTGCCGGGGGAGGGCCCAGGGCAGCGAGAGCGCCGGCCCATCTCTGCTGCGGCCCCCCACGGAGCCCCTCCCCTCCCCAGGGCGGCACCGCTTCTTCCAGACCCTGAGAAAATGCCCAATGCCCAGCAACGGCCGCCAGCTCTCAGGCACCTCTGCCCTGTGGGGGGCGTCATTCCATGCAGGAAAACGGAACACGGACACACACTCACACATACGGTGCTCCCACGTGCACACAGATGCATGCACCACAATCACACACACAATCACATACACATAATCTCACATACAAAATCACAATTTCACACCATCACATGCTATTTCACAATCACAATCCTGTAATCACACAATACTATCTCATACAATCACACAAACGCTTACAATCACACACAATGTCACAATCCCACACGCACACATCATCTCACCCCCCTGCCCCCGGTTCCCTGGTGCCCCCGTGCCGCCCGCCGCACCTCGCTGCCCTGCATGGTCTTGGCCGGGTTGGCCGAGGGGATGGCCGCGTTCAGCTCCGGCTCGGGCTTGCACAGCAGGGCGATGGTGTCCCGGTGAGACTGGTAGCGCTCCCTGACTTGCCCATCGGCCTGCACGGCCTTGTCCAGCACCGCCTGGAATTTGGCCCCCTCTGGAAAGGGGGACAAAGAGCCGTGTCCTTGGAGCCCCAAGTCGAGACCGTGGGGGCCCCAGAGGAGGAGGGAGTCGGGAGCGAGGTGGGGAGGGGGCGCACCGCCCCCCGAGGCTGCAGCTGCATCTCCCCCTGATCCTTCCAAGGAGAGCCTGAAACCTCTCCAGGCAGCAGGTGGGCAGCAGAGCCGATGGCCTCCCCCAAGCCCCCCGACCCTCCAGGCCTCCGATTGTCACCACCGGGGGCCTCAGTTCCTCAGGGACACAGCAGAGGGGCCAAGGGCACCGACCCCACAGGAAGGCTCCCCCTGCCCCCCCGCGGAGCGGGCCCCCCACAGACAGCGCACCTGCCCTCAGAGGCTTGTAGAGCTCATTGGACGGCGTTCTCTGCCAGCGCTCCTTGAACTTGGCCTTCAGCTCGTTATCAGTCGCTTCCTCTTCGTTCAACAACCTTAACGACTGGAGACAAAACGAGACGCTCGTCCCGGCCGGGGAGAGCGCCCACCGCCCTCCCACGGGCCCTACAAATGCCCACTGTAGCCGGGGGGTGCGGTGGCGTCCGTGGGATCCAAGGACTGAAGCTGCAAGACCCCAGAGACCGGGGGACCCCGCTTCCCCACAGGCTCTCAGGGGAGCAGCTGGGGCTTGGGGTGGGCATCTGGCCCTGGGTCCTCAGACTCTCCCCCCGCCCCCCGCCAGGTCTCACTTCGTCGAGGATTTCTCGGTTCCTCTGCAGCAGCTCGGGCAGGTCTTGGATCAACTGGTCGACCGTGTGGATCCCTCCCTGCTCGATGACGGAGGCCGACTTGCCCAGGATAGACTGGGGGACGGTGTCCCCGGAGATGTCTTCGATGGCCGCCGGCAGATTGAGGGACGCCAGGACCCTGGAGAGAAGAGGCTGGGAATCACTCCCGCTGGAAGGGCTCCTCGCGTTCTCCGGGGAGTCCCCGACGACGGCTGCCGGGGCCCGCCCCAGACTCACACGGAGGCAGGAAGGAAGAAACACAGGAGGCAGGGCTCCCGTGGAGACGGGGCGCTCCAGCCCCCCAGAAGGACCCCATCGCCAAGGGAGAGAATGGCGAGCCCAGACCGGAGCCCTGGGGGTGCGATGGGGAACAGGAGAGAGCAGGCGCGAGGCCCCGAGAAAAGGACAAGGAAGGCGGGGAGAAGGCGCACGGTCAGTCCTGGGAGAGGCACAGAGTGACAGGTCAGGGACCTTCCTCCAACCCTGGAGAAGAGTGGCAGCAAAGGGGGAGGGAGGCCCTGGGGCAGAGGCCGGGGCGCGGGCACAGCACTCACCCGTTGGCCAAGTTGGTGGACTCCCTCATCTGGGCGATCAATCTGTTCACCAGGTCGGCTTTCCTCTGGTTAGAGCACGCCAGGGACTGCTGCACAGCCACCGGGACCATCTTCTCAAACAGGTCTGCAAGCACCAGGGGGCCATCAGCGAAAGCGAGCCGCCGTGTGCCCCTCCCCCTCGTGCCCCCTGAGCCCCCTCCCCCGCCCAACGTCCACATGCCCAAGCCTGGGCCCACCCGGGCACAGGAGCCCGAAGGAGAAGCGTCTGTCGGCAGGAGGCTTCTCCAGGGGAGGCCCCACGGCATTAGGGACGGGTGTGAACGCCCAGCCTGGCACGGCGGGCACTGGTGCGCGTGTGAGCCCCCGGTGAACCCTGACTGTGGGCCCATGGGAGCTCACGCCCGGAGCCCCTGGGGGAAGCCTTCAGGCGCCCTTCCCTGCCATGCGTGCAGAGTCCCGCATCTCCGGCGCGTCCGTATTCTGTTCTCCGGGACCTCCTGATCACAGGGGGCGCCGCCCCCCCCCCCCAGACGCCCCCAAAGCGCTTACCGGTGAACTTCGGGCTGAGCGGCACGTGCACGGGCGTGGCTTTCACCAGCGTGGCTTTGCCGATGGGCTCCAGGTCTTTCAGGTCCGGGACCCGGTCGTGATAGATGAAGTCGTTGTCCTTCCTGGCAGCCGCGAGGGCCCGGGCGATCTTGTCAGAGAAGTCCTTCACGCTGATGTACTCGTCGTACCGCGATGCCACCGTCTTGATCAGCTCTGCCGCGTGCTGGGAGGGGACGGCCGGTCACGTCAGCATCGGGGCCTCGCGGGCCCAGCCCCACGGGCGAGGGTTCAGGACGGGCTCAGGTGCCCAAGCTGGAGACAACGCTCTCCTCCCCGGGCGTTTTCCAGAGGGGAGCGGGGCAGCACCCCCCCGCCAGGCTGGCTCAGCTGGGAGCTAAGCTCTAAGGGACGGGGGAGGGGCCGCGGTCACCTCGGGGTCCCCGCCCAGCTCACCTGCAGCCGGGCGATCTCCTCCCCAAACCTCTTCTGCTGCTTGGCCAGCACCGCCTGGTGGTACTCGGCGTGCGCCTGCATCACGCAGTGCTTGGCCGCCAGGACGGGGAACACTTCCTGCGAGGGTGAGGAGACGGTCCCTCAAAGGGCGCAGGGGCGGCCGGGAGAATCCCGCTCAGAGCACCTCTGGCTCGGGCGCTCACCCCCTCCCACGCCCCACACGCTGCCCGGCGACACGTCAGGAAAGCGTCGCACAACCAAGGCACGAGCCCACCCTCCAGTACAAGTGGAGCCGCCGGCCGGCCAGCACGCCGCAGGAGCGTGAAGATGGAGGCAGCCTCCCCAAAGCCCCCCAGGGCTGCGGCGGCGCTTCCCCCCACTCCCTCACCTTGGGGAGGGTGTCCTTGTACTGACACTGCTTGAACGCGTCCCCGTAGTAATCAGCAGCCTGATTGGCCAGTTTTGCTATGATGGCGTCTTTCATTTTGTCTGAAGAAGCAAAAATAAAGCTGTAATCACCTGCCCCTGCAAGTGGGTCAGTGAGCGGGCACACACGTGGGCACACAGGCACACACATGGGCACACACAGGGGCACACGGGCTCTAGAACCCTGCCTTTAGAACCACCCCACACTCGGCAGCTACATTACGCCGACCCCGAGGCCCTTGCCAGCTGACCCCAGGTAGTGCCCCTTGCAAGTGACAGCCAGAGCTCAGGCTGGGCTAGGACACAGGTGGGCGAGCTCCCTCCACTTACTCCCTTCCCCAGGTTGGGAGGCCGATGCCCAGTCGAGGCATCCTCCACCCTGAGGGTCTCTGCCCAGCAAGTGCGCCCCAGAACTGACCCCCCTCTTTCGGCCCATGCTGCAGAGCAGCCCACCCCCGCTGCCCTCACTGCCGCTCTAACCGCCAGGCTCTCCCACCACCTGCCTGACCTCCCACTGGGCCCTGCTCCAGCATCCCCCTCCCAGCCCCTTCCCGAGGAGGCTCCGGGAACGCCCCCGAAGCAGGAACCAAGCTGGGCTCCTCGTAAGCACCCATAGGGGCTCAGGGGACACCTGAGGACTGAGTGAGGGCCCTCCCGGCCCCATGCCCCGCCCTTCAGAGCTGCCTCACCTCTGGTGGCCTTGAGGAAGAACACCTCCTGGGCCTGGGCCAGCATGATGAGACTCAAGGTCCCCGTGGTGTCGGGAGCTATGTCAGCCGTCGGCTCTCGATTCAGCGCCGACAAAACGGTCTCCTTGATGTGCAAGAAGGCGCCGCTAGCGAACTGCAAGAGGAGGAGGAGGAGGTCTTTGGTGGGGGGAGCACCCCAGCCCCGAAGGCCAAACATGACAAAAGACGGACCAACAATCGGTGGGGGGCGAAGCCCCGGGGCAGCCACCGCGTCACCGTGGGATGGGCGGGGAAGGGGCCCAGGCTCAGGGGCACAGCTGCACCCCAACCCCCCGTGAACCCGGTGCCAAATCCAATCCACAAGCAAGTTTGGCAAGAGTCAGCGAGTGGGAGCTTTCTGAAGCCGTGGGAGGCTGGGCCGCTCAGCCCGTGAGCCGGTCACATTTAGGGCGCTTCCAGCGCCACTTAAAGCACCCTGGAAACTCTTCTCCCCAAAGTCTCCTCTCAGTCCTCTGCCTTCTCCCCCCGACATCCCATCTGCAGCCTTCATCCCCTCAAAGTGCACCACATGGTCAGTCCGAAAGGCCCCGCTCCCCTGGTCGATAACTCTTCTCCCCCCTCTGTGTTCTGGTCCAATTCTCTTGGGTTCTCTGGGACTATCTCCTTTGGGGTCTTCGCGGGGCCACACCCCCAGGCTGTCCTGGGCTCCCTTCCTCAGTTCCCATGGCACCTCTGGGCAGATGGCCACCACCTCTAGCTGTCCCGTCCCAGTCTCTCCTGAGCTCCAGGTCAGCCTCCCCAATTGACGCCCAAATACTTCAGGCCACAGGCACCCCAAGCAGAACATGTCCAAAACAGAGCTTACCTTTGCCCCCCCCCAACTTCTGGCCTAGACTCCCCCCCAGGCTCCCAGGGTCAGCCATGTCCAAGCTGGCCGTTTCTGCCCTGGCCCGTCCCTCCAAGATGACTCTGCTCCAGACTCCCCGCAGCCACCCCCCGGCCAGGCTCTGACCGGCTCCCACCAGGATCATCACGCCCAACCTACATGATCCCCCACACCTAGATCTTTAACCCTGCAGCCCCTCCCCCAACCAACCAGGCCACTGGGTCAGAATCCAAGCCCTCAGGCCTGCAGGACCCGGCCCCCGATCATCCCTCCGGGGCCCAACAGTCCATCTCACGAGTGTCCCCACACACAGACGGCCTCGCCTGGCTCTGCTCCCCACAGTGCCCTCCCTCCCTCCCTTCCTTCAAGAGCTGGCCCAAACACCACCTTTTACAAGAAGCCACTCTGGGATGCCGCCATCCCTCACCCCCCGAGGTGCAGATGCCTTCCAGCTCATGTGCCTCTCTCTCTCACACAGGCACACACACACACACACAGGCACACACACACACACACACACAGGCAGGCACACACACACACACACACACACACACACACACACACACACACACCCCCTGTGCTTGGGGCAGCCAGTGCAGGCCCAAGGTTCAAGTACAACCTAAATAGTCCCACGCCATGCTGGGACCCGACCCCCAGCTCTGGATTGCCGGCAGCACTGTCCCTGTGCAGGGCAGCCGAGCAGAGCCAGAAAAGGGATGGCAGCAGTGGAGGGCCAGAAGATGGCCATGTCCCACGGCGTGATGGGAGGGCTGGGGGTTAGAAGAAGACCCTGGCCCGGGGCCGAATTCCCCACTCCCGTCCTTGCTGCTGTGACTTTGGGAGCACGGCGGCGTTTCTCGGAGATTCTTTTCCCCCCGTGTCATATTGTGAAAGACTCCGGACAAACAGGAAAAGCCAGGAGCGTAGAGCGTGAAGGGGAAGGGGTGTGCTTGGATCCGCGTTCCATCTCTGGGGCTCTCCACCCCAAGCCTGGGATCGCTGCGCACAGAAGAGCCCGGTGCGTCCCGTGTGACTGAGGTGTTCTCCTGGTTCTGCTTGCCTCCTTCGGCCTCCGTCCAAATAAGTCTCCGCGGCTTCTCTGAAGTCGGCCTGCTCATCATCGCTTAAAGAGCGCCCATACTACAAAGGCCGGCCTGCTCAGCCCCTCCCCAAGTGACGGGCCTCCCTCAGTTTCCAATTCACTGCCACAACAAAAAGAGCTGCCACAAATACTTTTGTACACACAAGTCATTTGCCCATTTTTTCTCCCTTTCTGAGATGCAGACCTAGCCAGGGCTGTCTTGGGGGCTGCAGAACTAGCCTGGGGCACTGCCGAAGCAAAGGGCATGCCTTTGGGCACAGTTCCAAAATCTCGCGAGTGGTTGGAGCAGTTTGCAACTCCATCAACAATGCGTTAGTGTTCCATTTGTTCCACATCTTCTCCAATATCTGTCACTTCTCTTTTCTGTCACATTTGTCAGTGTGGAGACGTGAGGAGGTACCTGCGGATTGTTTTAATTGGCATTTTTCTCATTAAGAGAGATTTAGCCAGCTCCAATTTCTAAAAACCGCCTCTTTTCTATCCTTTCACCTGTAAGATAGCACTGCTCCAGCTGAATTCTTCCAGCTTCGAATTTAAAAAAAAAAAAAAGATGGAAAATCCCAAGGACATCGTATGTAAAATCCGTGGATGGATCCGATCAAAACAGCTCGGAGAAGAGGCTGCCCTCGATGGAAAGTCTGACGTCGGGCAGACACAAACGTCTAGACCAACAGCCACTCCCCCGACCCTCACGGACCACAAGGACCAGAGGTTCCGACTCACTAAGGACAACGAGCTGACACCACGACCGAGGGCAGAGCCCGGAGAGGGAAGGCCGCTCTGGGCAAAGGCAGAAGGCCCCGCGTTCCCTGCACGCTCCGTGAAGAACAGCAGCCACAGGCACATCCGTGAGAGCCCACGTAACGTAAGATAAGCAGGATCAGGCTTCAGTGGGCCAAGACCCCGATGACATCAGTCTCCTGGCAGAGCACAAGGCACGGGGGTGGGGGAGGGCCAGAAGATGGGCCCCCCGGGAGCTGTAAGCACCCTCTCGGCTGCTCGCTCTTGACTGGGGGAGCTTCCTTTGGTTCCAAAATGGGGGATGACTAACGTGAAAACGAAAGACATCCCTTAGGTTGTTTCTAAAGGCAAAGAGGCCCAGAGGCACAGCGCCTAAGCCAGGGTTCTAGAGCCGCAGACCACCTCACTGGAGTCAGCGCTTCTCTCAGAGGGCACCAGAAGCACGCCACTCAGCTTCCTCCTCTGGTCCCTAAGGGCCCAAGGGGCCCGGGGACAGACAGCATGGGAGAGGGCAGCAGGACGCACGGTCGTGGGGGGAGCCAGGCCCCCTTAGAATGAGACAAGAAAAAGGGGAAAAGGGAAAGGTCAGGAGCAGGAGGATCCCCACTGTGAACAGGATGAAGGCCATGGGGAGGAGTCGGGGGCAGCTCTGCCCCCCGAAGTCCCTGCACTCGGTGACTCATCACACACAGCCAGGCCTCCCCCACCCAAGGAGACCAGATAAATAAGAACCGGGAGCTACAGAACGAGGGTCTGCAGCCGCTTACTGTCGAGGCAGAGAACTGGGAACCGGGACAGCCCCTTACCCCTCAGTGGGAAACTGCAAGGGAAGAGGCAGGGGATAATATCAGAGCAGCCCAGGAGCCCGGGCCCAGCAAGGAGCAGAACCAGGAGCATGATGGGCCCCGTGGCCAGACCCTAGCCCTGGTCAGAGAGGGCACGCTCACAGGAGGATCTGCCCGGCGGGGGGAGGGCCATGTGCCACAAAGGCTTGGCTCCTTCTCAGCACAGAGGGAGAGAGAAAAGAAATGGCTGCTGATTGAAACAGCCGACGTGCTTACAAATCTAGAGAGGGGAGCACCACAGGACCCGGGGCCTGGGGCCACAGCCGCCCGCAGGCCGGGCAGAGCCGGGGAGCCAGCCCACAGAGGTCTTCCGACAAAAGCCTGGCTAACGGGGAGGGGGTGCCCCGTCGGACCCCTCCGATCCTTCTTCCAGGCCCTACCTGATAATGCTTAGCGGCGACCTTCAGCCCCTCGTCGTTGTCCAGATTCTGGTCCGCCGCGATCTGGCTGGCTAAGGCCGCACAGTTGAACAGCACACACGTCTTTTCGTAGCCTAAACTCGCCAGAGCTGTTCAAGAAAACAACGAGTGAGAAGACGGCAATCCCCCCCCCCCCCCCCACTGCCGCCGTCTCCCCAGACGCAGCCCTGCTGCTGCCCCAGGCTGCCATTCTAAACTGGGGGGCGCCCCCCACCGGCCTGCCAATAGCCTAAGGCACCGGCCCCTCTAACCGGAGGCGGGCCGGACATCAACAAGACAAGCCCCCGCCCCAGAAGACAAGAGAGCGATGATGTCACAGGCCTATCAGAGGGGAGAGGGGGGAAGGAAGGAAGAAGAGGAAGGTGCAGAGAGGGAAGGGGGGAGAGGAAGAGGGGAAGGGAAAGGGGGAGAGGGAGGGGAGGGGAAGAGAAGGAGAGGAAGGGAGGAGGGGGAAGTTGGAAGAGGAGGTGAAACAAGAGAGGGTACACTGGGGGACGGGGTGGTCAAAAGCAAACACTTTGGGAGAGGGACAAGGAGAAAGGAGAAAGGGAAACAGCAACAGTTAATTATGAAAAGAAACCTGAAACAAGTTTCTCTAATATGTAAAGGACGCCGAGTCAAATTTATACAAAATAAGAGCCATTCCCCAATCGATAAGTGATCAAAAGATAGGATCTATGCCCAAAGGGCTATAAAATCATGCTTTACCCTTTGACCCAACAATCCCACTACTAGGCACAGAACCCCAAGAGATTAAAAACAAGAAAGTTCTCCTGACTCCAGGGCCAGCTCCCCAGTCACTACAACCAGCTGGTCAGGGGCAGCTCAGCTCATAAAAAGCAAGTTTTGACAAGTGATAATTATGGGCGTATCACGTAGTATTAAGTGCTGCAGGTGCAGCTCACTCAGAGCAAGTACTGGAGATCAGGGGAAGGAAAAAGCCCCATCGCACAGATTCCAGCTGGTCTTGGGGGGACCTGAGAAGGAGAGTGGGGAGCAGGAACAGCAGCAGAAGCAAAAGGCAGGAGGGGACCAGCTGGCGCATATGCAGGGGGCAGCGGCATCTCGCATTCTGAAACCCTGGCTAGGAACTACCTGAGCAGGTTACACCCCCAAACCTCACCCCTCCCAAAGGCAACCTTGCACCCCCACTTCTCCCACTGACTGACCAACCTGCCATCCAGGAAGTCTCTGGCCTATCATGGGAAGACCTTGATGAAATGATGCCAAAGTCAGGAAAAAGCCCCTCCTTGACCCAGACTAAACACCTGAATGGGCACAGGGCAGCAGCCTGGGATTTCACTGTGATTCCCAGGGGAGAGCTCCTCCTCCCCCATGTGAGCTGGCACTCAGGACGCTCAGGCTCGCTGCCCACTGTGCCAGCCCGAGGGGAGACAGAAACAAAAGACCTCAATGTGTGTCGTGACCAAGCTGGGCCGAGGAAGAGAGGGGGGACTACATCCTACTCCTGCTTTGCCAAGCTCGAGCCCTGAGGAACAGACGTGACGTCAGACTGGGCTGGGGCGCTGGGGAACCTCGCAGAGCCGTGTTTTCTCCTTTTCATTCTTTGTTACAGGAGATGGCTCTCTCTCACTGGAGGAAGGAGGAGGATGTTGAGAAATAAAAGTAACAAAAAATACAATTTTTAACAAACCCTATGTAAGGAATGGCCTTTGTTTTTCTTAATACATTAGGAAGTAGTTCGGAGGACCAGCGGTAAGTGCACACCTCTGCGTTCACTTTTTGGCTATCTCCCGACGATAACCAATAATGGGAAAGTCACAGACGGCATTAGGAAGGGAGAGTCACCAGAAGCAAGCAACTTGGCCCACAGCCCAAAGAAAGGGAGGCGAGCGGACGTGAACTAGGAGAAGGAACCGAAGAAACGGTCGTCAGGAGCTGGAGCCGCATTCAAACCTCACCCCCGACAGCCATTAGACAAGGCACGAGAGCTCTCGGAGTCTGGGCTAAGCTTGAGGACATGAGACCTTTTAAGGCTCAGGGGATGCTTCTGGATGACAACAGAATTTAAAAACAAAGAGTTTAGACCAAATTTCCTGGCATTTATTTTGATAAAAATTACCTACCCAGTTTTACAGACCCTCCAAAAAGCGATCCTTTGTCAAACGCATCCTTCCAGGTAAAGGTCAAGCAGATCTACATTGAGGAAGAACAGAAAAGCAATTCCTGAAGGCGATGTGGCCCATGGGAGGCTGGGAGGAAGGGTTCAGAACACATGGGACCCAAAATGCGCCCCTGTCCGCCAGTCCAAAGGGAGCCTTAGAGGGAGGCCATCCCGGGAGGCCACGTTTGCAGCCGTGCCCGAGCCAGCACTCCCCACCTTGTGCTTCCTGATGCAAGATTGGCCCCCAAAACCTAAGACTACAAATGCATGCCATGGATGCTCTCTGCCACGGGACCCGCTCCAGGGAACCCAGAGACAAGCCGGAGAGAAGGAACCCAAAAGGACCCTAGTCACAGAATGCCCCGAATGACAGCTCCCTCTCCCAAACCATGGATGCCCAACCCTGTCCCCCCCCCACCCCGTCCCACACAGGCAGCCGGGAAGGGATGATTTCACATGCCCTAGTTTTTAAACAAACTAAATTAAGTCCTTACCTGGTTTTCAGAAAATGGGAATTTGGGCTCAATGGAACAAATCTGATCATAATACCTGAAAAGCAAAACCCAAGTGAGTAACTACTACCTCTGTGCCATTCAAAGCCAATTTACTCCTCGGTGGTTCCTTCACCCTTGACCCTCTTAACCCAATCTCCAAGGGGATCCATGATCTCCCAAAGGGGGGTAGGGGGAGGGCCTCCCACCATCCCACTGTCTGGCCCAAGAAGATACTACTCAAGGTGCTGAGGGTCTTTGGTTTCCCCCGACACCCCCAAGGACACTTGATCAAGGCCAGACATCTCCCTTCCCCATCTTAAGTCCAACTCTTCTGGGCAAGGCTCATTGGTCCCAGGTTCAAAGCTCGCTCCCAACCCTTGGGCACGCTTCCCTCCCGCTCCAAAAGCAGATAAAATTCTCAATCCCGATTCTCTGAAGGCCGTTATGACCACAGATAGTGGGTGGGCAGATGGGCCTTCATTGCAGGGGCGGTGTAAGGTCAGTCACTAAAGCCCTGCATTCTCCCAGACAATGCTGACAGAATCAATTAAATTATCCCATGATGAAATGCCCGACAGGTAAACAGGCAAAAATCAAAGTCCTCATCCCCTCTAAAAAATCTCATGGATTATAGACTACAAAAGAGAGGTTTGGGGCAATCTGAGGACAATCGAGCACCTGGCAGGAGCCCAGGCCCGGGGAGGCACAGACAGATGAGCAGGCCTTGCTGTGGCCCCCCCACTTTCACTGGGGGGGGAGAAACACTGGGGTTCCATGAAGATGGGCCATGGCTGCTAACTTCCAGGGGTCCAGGTCCCTGGTGCCTAAGGGGGCCAGAGGGAGGACCAAGGCCTCTGTAGCCCCAGACTACCGCAGGACACAGTCCTGGGTCTCCGCCTCCCCCCCCCCTGCAGAACTCCCCTGTGATCCAATCCCACATTACTTCCTGTGCATGTTCCAGAAGACATCATGACCTCAGCACTTGCAAAACTGAGTTCATTGTCTACCCCACCCAGTTTCTGCTGAAGGAACCCCCATAATCCTCCCAGTTTCCCTGATTTGTAACCTCAGCACTAGCCCGACTCCTCACTGGTCCAAACTCTGCCATCTCTCCCACCCTACAGTGATAAAATCCAAGGCTGTGAAACAACCAAAGGATTTGGAGTTAAACTGTCAAAAAGGACCATTTTCCCCTAGAGATGAGAGCAGTTTACTGGGCAGAGGAGCAGTCTACACTTAACTCCTGAGGGCATTATCACTAGGGTGGAGGAAATACTGGAGAGAGGCAGCTGGGGGACCAAGGAGGTCAAAACGAGAGGCTGGGCAGGGAGAGTGGGGCGTCCTTACATCCTGAGGACAATCGAGCACCTGGCAGGAGCCCAGGCCCGGGCAGACACAGACAGAAAAGTCTCCAGGAGCTTCCGGTCTGCCGCAGCAGACACCCAGCACAAAAGCCAAGTCCACAATGATTGGGGGCGGTCACTCAGGGCTCCAGGAGAAAGAACGTGGCTGTGGAGGTGCCCCACAGTCCAAGCCGGGGGGGGGGGGGCACTGGAAGCAGGCTGGGCCCCAGGAGACTTGGGAGGAAGATGGAGCCCAGGCCTGTTAAGGTCACACCAGTAGCACTTGAGGGAACAGGCCCTCCAAGGGCACAGAAATAGGTTCCTAAGAGGCAGGGAGAGCGGTGACAAGATAACGGGCTCCTTTCTGGCCATACTGAGGATGGCATCAAGAGACCGTGGCTGAAGGACCAGGAGAGGATCTGGGAATCAGGCGAGGAGACACTTACCCTGAGGGGAGATGGAGAAGGGGCAGGGACCGGCCTGACCTTCGGGAGCCCAGGAAAGCTGGGCATGCCCCCCCCCCATGAGGAGCTGGCTATTAGGAGAGCCCCATAACTTTGGAGAAACATGGAACCTGTCATGGGGTGCTGCCCCGCTTCCCCTGTGAAAGTCACCTTGGGAAGGTGAGGAGGGGGCAGCTGGGCACGGCCCCCCCAGACTGGCAGGACCACTCCCTTATGCCCACCAGTGCTCATCACCCAGCACCAGCCTCTGGGCGCCGTCAACCCTGAGGGGAGGCCCACGGCAGGGAAGAAGTCCAGGGGCACAGAGAGAGAGCAGGCCTTGCTGGGGCCCCCCACCTTCACTGGGGCAGGGAGTTGTAGGGAGGACACTGGGATCCCATGAAGACGGGCCATGGCTGCCAACTTCCAGGGGTCCGGAGGGGAGGACCAAGGCCTCCGCAGCCGTTGCTGGTCCTGGGGATGGTCTCAGCCTGGACCCCCTTCCCATTGTGGAGAACAGTCCCACACACAGCCTGGTCTCTAAGAGCCGCTGACCATGAGTCCTGGCCACCTCCCGCCTACTCTTCCCTCCCCCCAATCCTCTCCAGGCTCTAGAACTTAGACCGGGCCCTCAGACAGACCTTGCAAGCTACTAAGACCCCCAGCTCTTTCTCAGGGCTGTCCAAGCACAAGAAGGCCCAAACCGCTTCGGACGCCGCCCCTTAAGTCGCTGCCCACCGCAGCTGCTCGCCCCAGGCGGCTTTGGGCTCTGGGAACTGGCCTCCACGCGTGGGAGTGGGGGGCACTGGTGCGTGAGTCCCCCAAGCCTGCTGACCATCACGGCCGCCCGCCTTCCCCCAACACCTGCCACAGGCCGAGGTCACAGAACTCTGGGGGAGCTCTGACGTCACCACCGTCCCCAAGCCCAAAAACAAAACGGGGCTTAAGGGGGCGGGGCGCTCGTGCCAGTAACCTCCCCCCCAGTTCTGCAGCCACACCTGGATACCTGAGAGCCACCCGAGGGCGGGGCGCGGCAGGAATGCGGGCGCGGCCCAGCAAACTCCCAAGCCGCCCGCCCCCGCCCCCCAAGGCCAGGAGGGCGGGCCCGGGGCGCTCCCCTTCTCCTCTCCCCCGGCCCCCCTCCCAGTGTCTCCCCGTGTTCCCCCGGGTCTCCACCTCACCGTAGCAGCGTGTCCAGCGCCGCGTCGTGGCGGTCCAGGGGGCGGCCGAGCGCGGAACGGCGCAGGCGGCTCAGCTCCTCCGCGGCCTTGCCGAACTGCGCCGCCTCCTCGCCGCCCGCCGGGTACGTCTGCTGGATGAACTTGGTCAGCGGCCGCGCCATGTCCACCTCGGCCGCCTTCTTCAACTGCACCGTCACGAACGTCGCCATCGCGGCGACAACCGGGCAGCCGTCACCGCCGCCGCCCAC